>JANZXP010038837.1:0-12267 GCA_027576715.1 Erythroxylum flavicans | reverse complement strand
GATATATAACGCTCACACAAATAAAACCAAACTCTTTTATTTTATTAATAATAAATATTTTCATTACAAAACTGTAACTGAAGAAGATAAAGTTACATGTAAATACATTTGCTTTTCAGGGCACTATATTTACATATCTCCAACAGATTACCCTCAGGATAACTTCATAACTAGTTGAATTTGTGGATTGATTTTGTAAATTAAGAGATTGCTTAATCATCTTCATTTAAATTAGCTAGGGACAATTAATTACACCTTGAGAGAGGGTAGTTAATAGATTAGTACATCTTATGTGAGGCACAATTCCATTAAGATAGGAGGGAGATAAGATAGGGAAAAAGTGATCTCTAATTGTTAAATCTTAAATTTCAAATTTCTGCACTTTTACTTTTGATCGTAGGTTTACTTATGCTAAGTTTTACTATTTTAATCCTAATAATACCACAAGCGCATGGGTCATTCGTACAATACCTAAGGTATTGATCCCACGAGGAGGGTTAATCTAGTCCTAAAATCTAAGGTCAAAACCAAATCGAAACAATCTAAAATAAACAATAAATATAGAAAATTAATTAATTAACAACCAATTGTGATAATTAAATTTCAGAAATAATAACAAAATAATAAATCACACGACCAAATCAAGGATTAACCTAGGAATTACCAATTAAGAGAAAGGGGATTTTAATCCGAAATTAACAAAAATCTAATCAATTCTGTAATTACCGAATTATTCGGTCTAAATTTTCCTAGGGTGGATTACTCTCTCTTGAGTTATAATCTTTAAACCCTAATTAATAATTCCTAATTTAAATTGTGAAATTATGATCTCTCGACTCACCCAAAATGTTTCATCTTTTTTATGGATTCCTGTAATTCCTTGATCTTGTTTTTCTCAATCTCTTATAATTTTCTACTTCCCTCTTTGCATATAACTCCCGCTACTGCACAATAGGGAATTGAAATGCACTTCAAGTTGGCTTAAATGACTCAACCATAGGCTCCCTTGGAAAATATTCTTTACTTACTTGACTTTCTCCTTCATATTCTCCCCCTATTACCTTCTCAAGTTCCTCCTCCTGGGCTTTACTAATGACCATGATATGTTCCTTTGGATTACACTTGGTGTTGCTTCGAAGAGTTCCAACATTCCGACTCGACATTGCCTCTGCTAATTTCCCCATATGGACTTCTAGATTGTGTGTGGACGAGGAATGGTTCTTCGTAACTTGTCCGAATTTGCTCTCGAGCCTCCTATGTGCTTCCTCTATTCCTCCAATCTTATCTAAAATCTTTTCTAATATTGATTCCATCGAGCTTGTTTTATCTTGCTAGAAGCTCAATTGTCCTTGAGGCCTGAACTGTCCTCCATTATTGTTTAATCAGGAGAAGTTAGGGTGATTCTTCCACCCTGGGTTGTAAGTGTTGGAGTAGGGATTGTTACCCCCTCCTCATCGATATTGTGGCCCCATATAGTTCACTTGCTCCTAACTATCCTCCTTCATCAAATAACAATCCACGATGTCATGATTTATCTATCCACAGAGCACACACTTCAATTGTACAGACTTCACCTAAGCTAAGGATTATGCCTTTATGTTGTTTAGTTATCACCTCAGGTTATTAATCTTCGCTTGCATCTTTATCATTTGATCAATCACGACAATTCCCTTCTACTCTCTAAAAGTAATCGGTTGCCTTCCTCACTCATTGCCCATAAACAACTGTTGCTTACCATCTCCTCAATTAGCTTCTCTACTTCATCAACAGTCTTTTAAATCAAGGATCCTCTTAATGCTGCATTGATTGTGCCTTTTTTCTATGGGTTAACTACATTGTAAAAAGTCTGCAAAAGGAATTCCTTGGGTAAATTATGGTGTGGGCGCTTCCTTTGCAGGTTTTTATATCTTTCCCATGCTTTATAGATGGACTCCTCGTCACCTTATTGGAAATTGATGATTTCCTTTATAATCTTCGTTGTCTTGGTCAGCAGGAAGTACTTGTCCAATAAGGAATGTATAAGCTGATCCCATTTTAGGATGTTGGTTGGGCTCAGTGAATGATACCAAACCTTCACTCTATCTTTATGTGTAAAGGGGAATAACCTAATTCTAAACGCATCTTTTGACATCTGATGATACCAGAAGGTATCACAAATCCTGAGGAAATTAACTAATGTGCGTGTTGGGATCCTTGTTCACCATTCCATAAAATTGCACGTGTTATTGAAGCATGTTAAGGAAGGCTAGTTTTATCTCAAACTAGGCCGCTTGAACTTATGACCTAGCCACTCCTAGGTTTAACGGGTTAAACCCTGGCCTCATGAAGTTCATCAGGGTCCTCTGTTTCCATTCTTCGTTTGCTTCCTTATCTATATTCTATTGAAATTCCTTGGCCATTGATGATTATCCTATCTTTAACGTCTCCGCTGCAAGACTCGAATCTGTCACGACTCTTGTGTTCATACAAAAGCATGAATTCTAAAATGAAATGAAAGAAACAAAAACAAAAATTAAAACTAATCAAACGCCTTAAACTATAGAACTAAACTATCGCTTCCCTGATAATGGTGCCAAAAACTTGATCATAGGTTTACATATGCTAAGTTTTACTATTTTAACCTCGATAATATCACAAATGCACTGGCCATTCATGTTGTACCGAGGTATCGATATCACAAGGAGGGTAAATCTAGTCCTAAAATCTAAGGTCAAAACTAAATCGCAATAATCTAAAATAAACAATAAATGTAGAAAATTAATCAATCAACAGTCAATTATGAGAATTAAATTTTGGAAATAATAACAAAATAGTGAATCATATGACCAAATCAAGGATTGCCCTAGGAGCTACCAATTGAGAGAAAGGGGGTTTTAATCCAAAATTAATGAAAATCTAATCAATTATGCAATTACAGAATTATTAGGTCTAGACGGTATTAGTTGGATTACTCTCTCTCAAGTTATAATCTTTAAACCCTAATTAATAATCCTTAATGTAAATTATGGAATTATGATCTCAACTCACAGTTGACCTAAAACCTAAATTAGTTTTAACATTGTCTAATAACCTATCGGAAAGCTATGCTCAATCTCTCGTTACACGATTTCACCAGTTTGATTCAATTCTTATCTATCAAATTACCTAACTCTCGTTATCCCAATTTGATGATATTCACTTGGCTCACCCTCTCAGCTTTTTGCCAAATTATTAAGAACAGATATTGAATCACAAATAACACAAATAAAACATAATAAGTTAAAACTAATTAACCTCAAGAATCAAAATCCAAAAGGTGAGTTTAGACAAGAATTGACATTTAACAAAACTTATTCTCGACAATTATCTCAATTTCATACATCAATAAATCTGAAATAAATTGGAAAATACACTCGGAATGGATGGATGGAGGTAGTGACGGTAGGGAACCACCTGTTCCGGGAAGTACTTCACGTCAAGCTTCGTCTCCATGTCTCTCTTCCTTCATTTCCATCCTCAAAAAACTAAATAGCTCTCTAGGGTTTCTAAATTTTGGCTGATGTGAAAGTGCTTTCCCCAACTACTTCATTTGTCCCTTAGTGATCTATTTATACTTTGGTAGTCCTAGGGTTGATTGAGGATTGAAATAGTTCGAAAGGTCTTGTGAAACTCAAGTTTTTATGTCAACTCGATGCCTAACTCTTTCTACCATGATCGTGGCCCAAAGTGCGCGATCGTGGCCTAGCACATAGCTTTCTATCATGATTGTGGCTCAAGTGCACAATCATGGCCTAGGTCCTGTCAACTTATCTCTTTCTGTCATGATCGTAGCCTATTGTGCTATGAACGTAGGCTATGTTTTTGGCCCAAAACTCTTTGAAACTTCTCCGTTCTTCAGTATTTACCCTGAAACATTAACAAACACATCAAGGTACCTAAAAAATATAACATTTAAGATCAAAGACTCATACTAACCCATAAAAACAATTAAACACATAAATTAACACAATTGAAACCTAACTACACATTAAACACTCAAATTAACACTAAATACCTAATAAATTAAACCTAAAACATCATGCAAATCACAACTATCAGCTTTATCATTTGTTCATTTTTAGTTGTTTGATTTAGTTTAATTTTTCCGTTTATATTCATTAAAATGGGTTCTTAAACAAAAAGCAACCTGAATTAAGTGTTGTCTAAGCATAATCCTTATGGGTTTGATATCCACCTTTTACTATAAGTTATGACCCGTATACTTGCAGTTTTGAGCGTAAAACTAGTAGCTTGTTTTGCAATCAATAAGTTTTTGGCGCCATTGTTGGGGATTGTTTGTTTAGCATCATGTTTAGTTTAAGCCATTTTGATTTAAGAGTTGTTTTATACTTTTCCTTGTGCATATGCAGGTGCATGAACATAATGAGCTTATTAATGTTGAGCACTCGAAAGTCTACAAAATTTAATGACAAAGAGTTATCATATATCACAAGGCATGAATGGGATTTAAGAAAAGTGAAGCACCAAGAAAACATTCAAAGAAATATGGCAGGAGAAGGAGAGCAAGGAGGAGCTGAGAGGATATTGATGGACTTTATGAGGCCAGATTTCAATCCTTAAGAAGTGGCAAGGCCAGTGATTCCAGTGAATAATTTCAAGATCAAGTCGGCACTCCTTAACATATTTTAGAGTAGTACAATTTTATAAGCTATCTAACTAAGATCTCAACACCCATCTTGCAAATTTTTAGGAGATTTGCGACACCTTCAGGTTTAATGGGATGTCTAACAATACCGTGAGGTTGTGATTGTTTTCTTTCACTTTGAGAGATCAGGAAAAGGCATGGTATATCTCACGTAGTTCATGAAATATCACTACTTGGGAATAGCTAGCCCAAACATTCCTTACTAAATACTTCCCTTTGACCAAAAGAACAAGAATCATGAAGGAAATCACAAATTTTTAACAAAGTGATAGGGAGTCTTTATATGAAGCTTAGGAGAGGTTTAAAGAATTACAGAGAAGCTACCCCCACCACAACCTTCTGAGGGTGTTCCTTTTCCAAACATTCTACAATAGCGTAAATCAGAGCATAAGAGCAACCATGGATGCAGCTATTGGAGGTTCTTTGATGAGAAAAACTATTAATACAGCTTATGATCTTTTGGAAGAGGTGGTGAGCAATAGTTATATGTGGTCGAGTGAGAGGGGTAGACAGGTGCAAAATGAGCAAAATGGTACGATCCCAATTGATTCCGTTTTAGCTTTACAGGCACAGATCATAGCCCTCACCAAGCAGTTGAGCAATATGCAAAAAGCATCTTCAATTACAGCCAAGGCTATGCAATTATAGTGTGAATTATATGGGCAAACAACCATGACACAATTAAATGTTTCTTGTCAAAAGCTAGTGGTACATAACAGGTAAATTGCTTGGGCAAACCACAAAGAAGTAACAATTCATACTTTAACACTTCCAATCTGAGGTGGAAAACTACCTAAATTTTTATTGGAATACTAACAATACAGATGGCCAAAGAAGACTATAAGGACCTCCTGGATTTCTGCAAGACTGACTTTGATCTTTAGAGAGTAAAATGGACAAGTTAATGGATGTCCTGGGGTCCAAACTAGAAAATCAAGAAGAGAACCAAAAGAGCATGTTTTCGAGCAAGGAGGAAAGTCGAAAGAGGATGGAGGCAAAGTTTAATCAGATTGTGAAGAACCATGCCTCATCCATCCACATTTTGGAGGTACAAGTAGGTCAACTTGCTAATACTTTGTCTTTTAGAAGTGCAGGTAGCCTACCAAGCAATATTGAGGCCAACCCTAAGGAGCAAATGCAGTCTATTACACTTCCAAATGGCAAGCATGTGGAGGAACCAAGTATGCGAAAGGATAGTCAAGAAAAGAGGAAATGCAAAGAGATAAAACATAAGAAAGTAGAAGAGAGGCCTTATATACCACCACCACCTTATAAGCCTAAACTTTTGTATCCATAAAGGATGAGGCAACATAAAGTGGGCACCCAGTTTTCCAAGTTTTTGGAGAAACTAAAAAAGCTTCAGATTAACTTGTAATTGGTGGAAGCCCTTGAATGCATACCCAAGTATGTGAAGTTTCTTAAGGACATACTCACGCATATATGCACTTGGGAGGACAATCAGACAGTAACTTTGAAGGAGAATTGTAGTTCGATTATATCAAGCACAATGCCATCAAAACTACAAGATCCAGGGAGTTTTACTATTCTATGTATTATTGGGGACTTTGAACGTTTTAAATGCTTATGGGATTTAGGTGGAAGTATTAACTTGATGCCTTTGTCTGTTTTTAGTAAATTTCAACTAAGAGAGGTCAATCCAACATCCATGCTAATTCAACTTGTAGATCAGTCCCTCAAGAGGCCATTTGGAGTTGTAAAACATGTGCTGGTAAAAGTGGATAAATTTATCGTTCCTGTTGATTTTATTGTCATGGATTTTAAGGCTAATAGAAATTGTCCATTGATTTTAGGTAGGCCCTTTATGAATACTTTTAGGGCATTAGTTGATGTTCATGAAGGAAAACTTGTTTTAGGAATTAGTGATGAGCAAGTTGAATTTAACATGTCTAAATCTTTGAAGAAACCAATGGATGGTACTATATATATGAAAGTTGACATTGTGGATGACTATGTAAAGGAGGTTGAAGAAGAAGTTGATGAAGTTATTGAAGTGCACAAGGGTAAGAGTGTGAGAGAAGAGGAATTATGAGAGGAAGTTGAGCTAAAGAAGCTGGAGAGAACAAATACACCCACACCACCTTCCATTGTTAAGCCCCTCACTTCAGACCTTAAACCTTTACCTTCCTAATTGGGATACACCTGATTAGGTAAGAACCATAACCTAGCCATAATTATCTCTAACCAATTGGATTGTGAGTAAGAAGAGAAAGTGATGGAGACCATTTAGAAAAGGATGAAATCCATGGGGTAGCAAATTTATGATATTATGGGGATTAGCCTCAATGAGGTGATGCATAAGATTAAACTAGAAGAATGATGTAAAACTGTGAGGGAGCGATGGAGAAGGTTAAATCCAAACATGAAAGAGGTCGTGAAGAAGGAGAAAGTGAAGCTTTTGGATAAGGGGATTATTCACCCCATTTTAGGTAATGAGTGGGTAATTCCATTGTAGTGTGTGTCTAAGAAGGGTGGCATGATAGTGATGAAGAATGAAATGGTGAAAAGATTTCTACTAGGATCATCACAGGTTGGAAAGTGTGTATTGATTATAGGAAGCTCAATTTGGCCACCAAGTAGAACCATTTCCCTTTACCTTTTGTAGACCAGATGATTAAGAAGGTGGTTGGCCATTCCTTTTATTAATTTTTATGGATATTCTGGGTACAATCAACTATTTATATACCCAGAAGACCAAGAGAAGACTACTTTTACTTGTCTTTATAGAACTTTTGTTTATCGGAGGATGCCTTTTAGTTTATGCAATGCACTTGCTACTTTCCAAAGGTGCATAATGGCTATATTTGCGGGCATGAATGAAAACTTCATTGACGTATTTACAGATAACTTCTCTATCTTTGGATATTCCTTTGATCATTGCTTGTTTAATTTAGACAGGGTGCTTCAAAGATGTGAGGAGTCTCATCTCGTTTTGAACTGGGAGAAGTGCATTTCATGGTCCAAGAGGGAATTGTATTGGGCTATAAGATCTCATGCAAGGGGATTGAAGTGGATCGAGCTAAGACTGAAGTGATTAAAAAGCTACTACCTTCCACTAACATCAAGGGCATCCAAGCCTTGCTTGTTCATGCAGGGTTCTACCGAAAATTTATCAAGGATTTTTCTCTTATTGCTAGACCTTTGACTCATTTATTAGTTAAAAGATGTGCCTTTTATGTTTGATGATGATTATTTGGGTTCTTTTAACAGGTTGAAGAAGGCACTTACAACAATATGCATTTTGAAGTCGCCAGATTGGTATCTTCCCTTCAAGATTATGTGTGAATCAAGTGACCATGCTACTAGATGTGTACTTGGCTAGTTGAAGGAGAAGAGGTTATATGCCATCTACTATGTAAGTAAGATCTTGACGAGGGCACAACTGAACTATACCATTTCTAAGAAGGAATCGCTTGTAGGGGTATTTACATGTGAGAAATTTCATTACTATCTTTTGGGCTCACAAGTTATTGTTTTTACATACCATATGGTGTTACGCTACCTCTTTGCTAAGAAGGATGCCAAGGTTAGGCTCATCTAGTGGCTACTTCTGCTCTAAGAATTCAATATTACGAATAAAGATAAGAAGGGAGCAGAAAATGTTATAGCAGACCATCTATCACGACTTGAAGGGGGCACTATGAAGAAGAAGAGGAAATCAAGGAGAGCTTTTTTGATGAGGCTTTAATGATGGTAGACAACCCTTTTTGTCCTTGGTTTGTAGATATTATAAACTACCTCTCAGGTGATATTCTTCCGAAGTGCTTCTTATTTCAATGTTCTCCCTATATTTGGGATGAACCTATATTTTAAAAGATATGTGTTAATAGTGTGATTCGTAGGTGTGTCCTTAAAGATTGCTCACTTTATGCAGGGAATTATGGAGCTAATAAGACTGCTGCTTGGATCCTGGAATGTTCATTCTATTGGCCACCCTTTTTCAAGGATGCTCGAGATTTTATACTTAAGTGTGATAGTTTTTAAAGAGTGGGCAACATATCAAAGGGGGATGAGATGCCACTTTCAAACATCATGGAGGTGGAGATATTTGATGTTTGGGGTTTGGATTTCATAGGACCATTCACATCCTCCTTATGTAACACTTACATATTAGTTTGGGTTGCTTATGTTTCTAAGTGGGTTAAGGTTATAGCTACTCCAACTAATGATGGCAAGGTGGTTCAAAAGTTCATCATGAAGATCTTTATTAGATTTGGCGTGCGTAGAGTGATCATAAGTGATGGAGGGAGCCATTTTACAACAAACCCTTTACGGATCTTCTGAAAAAATACAATGCTCATCATAGGGTGGGTACTCCTTACCACCCCCAAACTAGTGGCCAAGTGGAGGTGGTGAACAAAGAGTTGAAGAAGATTTTGGAGAAGGTAGTGAGCATTTCAAGAAAGGATTGGGCTTTGAAGCTAGATGACACCTTATGGCCTTATAGGACATCCTTCAAAAAACACATAGGTACCACACCATATCGACTTGTGCATGGCAAGGCTTGTCATTTACCATTGGAGTTAGAGCATCGGGCCTATTGGGCTGATAGGAAGTTGAACATGGAATGGAAGTTAGCAGGTGAGAAGAATGATCGCAATGTTACATATGCTAAGTTTTAATATTTATAACCTCGATATTTCCACAAGCGCACAGGTTGTTAACATAGTACCTAAGGTTAGAGATTATTAAAAAAATATTTAACAATCAATAAATTTTAACACGAGGACTAACTAAGTCAAATAACCAAATCAACTAACAAAACAATAATTGAAAATTAACACTTAATTAAAAACAATCACGATGGCGATTAACAATTTTAAATAATAATTAATGAAAATTTATCAATTTGTTGAGCAATGATCGCATACCCTTAAATTCCACCTAATGAGCTTACTGAAAGAGAGAAAGGGAAAATTATCTATCCTTAATGTCAACCTAACCTATTACTATTTATCTAATTAACAGTTCTAGATGATCCTAGGGTCAGTTACCCTCTCTCAAGTTATAAGCATAAACCCTAATAAGATTATGGGAAGTTGTAACCTCTCAATTACTAACCTATCATAAACCTAATTAGTTTTTAATTTCTCTAATAAATAATTGGAAACCTAAATGTGATCTCTCTACACAAGATTTACCAACTCGATTTAATTATGAATCTATTAATTTACCTAACTCTCATTAGCCCGAATTAATCATTTTCTCTTAATTCACCCTCTCAGTTTATTATCGAGATATGAAGTGAAAAATAAATCACAATTAATTCAATAAACACATAAACAATCAGATTTCATTATATCAACAATAATAATCGAAAGGTGAGTATAGAACATCAACCACAATGCAAGTCTATAATCACTTATGCATCCCAATTCTATAATTGAATAAAACTTAAATACAAAAGATGATGGGAGGTTGCAACTTTAAAAAGCTTCTTAATCCGGGAAGCACATCGTGTTTGCGTCATCTTCCCCTTCTCTCTTCCTTTGTCTCTTTCTCGATCTCAAAAGGTTCTCTTTTAGGGTTTCATTTTTGGTGGCTGATCAAGGCTCTTCAAAGGTTGCTTCTTCTATCCCTTAATGTTATATTGATACTTTGGAAATCTTAGGGTTGATTCAAGGTCAAAATGGTTCGAAAAGTCTTAAAAAACTTGAGTTTTAGTATCAGCTCAATGCATGCCATGATCGTGACTGAGAGCCTCTTTTTCATGATCATAGCCTAGCACAGAGCTTTCTGTCACAATCGTGGCCTAGGTTCTGTCATCTCGCCTCTTTCTGTCATGATCGTGGTCAATTGTCCCACGATTGTGGGTCTTATTTTGGCCCGGAACTCTTCAAAACTTCTCCATTCTTTGTCATCTGCCTTGAAACACTAACAACACATCTATGTACCTAAAAAATATAACATTAAGCTCAAAGACTCATACTAACCCATAAGAAACACTTAAACACATAAACTAACACAAATAAAACCTAAATACACCCTAAACAGTCAAATTAACACTAATACCTAACAAATTGAACACTAAAGCATAATGCAAGTCACAACTATCAAATAGATTGTTTACAACTTGATAAATTGGAAGAGTTGAGATTTGAAGCTTATGAAAATGCTAAGTTATGCAAAGAAAAAGCAAAAAGTGTCATAATGCTCACATTAAAAAGAAGGAGTTTAAGAGTGGCGACTTGGTGCTTTTATTTAATTCATGACTTTGGTTATTTATGTGAATGCTCAAGTCAAGATGGAGTGGACCCTACAAGATCCTTCAAGTGTTTCCCCATTATGCTTTGGAGTTGGAAAATGACAAGGGTGAAGCATTTAAGGTCAATGGGAATAGATGCAAGCCATAATATGGAGGGACATACTCATAAGAAAGGGAAGTCATTTCTTTCCTTTCTTCCACTCTTTCATAACTGCATATGGAATTGTCAAGCTAATAACCTAAAATTAGCATGTTTACCTTTCTTTTTCTTGTCTTTGTTTACTTGTTTTTTTTATTTATTTAGTTTTGGTTATGTTTGGTTTGAGTTTGCTATGATTTCTTGGTGTTTACTTAGGTTCTGTTTGAGTTTTAACTTGTTTTCTCTTCAAATTTCTTGTTCGTTAGGTGATGTTTATATGTTTGCAGGTTGCTTGAATGTTAGGAATGCATGCTATGCTTGGAAGAAATCCAAAAAGATGGAAAAGTTGGAGTGCCATGATCGTGGGAATGGGTTTGTTTCCCACGAATGTGGGAAGGCTCTTTAAAAACTTTCAAGAGTCTTAATCCATGATTGTGAGAATGGGTCAATTTCCCATGAACATGAGAAGTCTCTTCAAAGTCTTTCTGGAGACTTAACATGATTCCCACGAACGTGGGATCCCTAGCCAAAAGATTTTTAAAATCCCTCCTTCTTCCTCCTTTCTTCATCTCTTCACATTATCTCACTCTAAACCTAACATCCACTCACCCAAACCTTACAAATCCTTCATCTTTCCCCCAAATCTTGGTATTTTCTCCAGTTTCTCCATCATTTTCACTCCTTTAGCACTTATTTCACATTAACTACTCAAGAATCCAAATATTTGGTCAGTTTTTCTCTCTTTCCCTCTCAAAAACGTGCACACCTCTTTCTTGACTATTTTTGCAAAATTTTCTCCTTTAATGTGTCCAAAGAAGCTTGTAGCCCAGAAACCAACCAACCAACTGTGCTTCTAAGTCTTTAGAGAAGGTAAACCTAATGTAGAGACCATTTTTCGTGCCCCATTCCCTATTTTTTTGAAAGAAGAAGGTATAATATTTAGGGATTTTAAGGATAGAGAGTTATTGCCTCCTCATTACTTGGATTTTTACCTATTAGAAACTCTAAGATTAAGGCATAACATCGAAAGATTGGCTGCACATAATGGTTGGGGTCATTTCATTCATTATGATGTATCGATATACCCTATAATGACCATATATTTTTTCAGCACTGTGTGTGACAGCGCATGTTGAGTGCACTGCAAAATTTACCTGACTCTGCACACTAAAATTTGTAGTTGCGGTAAGTCGGGATCGAATCCACAGGGAATGTTCGGTT
>JANZXP010038716.1:0-12273 GCA_027576715.1 Erythroxylum flavicans | reverse complement strand
CACTCATGTATATACAGATGTTTTGGAGTAATACAAAGAGGATTTTGGTTTTAAAAATTTGTGAATATCATTTACTGGTTCTTATTCTTTTAATGTATGTGATGCCATGTGGAGTTCGATAGTATTTTCACGTAACGCTCCGTTATCTTAGGATATGTGTCGGAATGACCTACGGGCGTTCCGGGACGTACTCTAGGGTAATGGGGTGTTACATTGATAGCCCATGCCTTCTCACAGTGGAGCAATCTTCCAGCTGCATTCCTATAACAACCAAGGTAGAAATGCTTCTTATGGTCATGAGAAGCTGCTCACGGGCATGACATACTTAGTCACACTTGTGAGAAGTAACTCATCGGTGTAAAAAGGCTAGATGTCCTTCGGTTTAAACCTAAATTTTTACTACATAAGGAAAAGGTTATGATGGCTGGAGGAACTCATTCGGGACAGACCTATCTGAAAATGTTTTCTCTCATTTCTCTTCAATTTTTTTGTTCTTCAAAACTAATAGTGGCAATGGAGAGGATGGTCGATGGTGGGAGGTTAAAGATGGAGATGGAAGGCTAACTTTTTGATGCTGGTTTAATGGGGATATCAATGCTAAGTCATAGTTAAGCTATTTCTTCCTATTAATATTGTAATCTCTTTTCAGATTATTGTGTTATTTGTGTTGATTGAATTAGGTTTTGGATAGATGATCTCAACATGTTATTTTGATTGTTCTATTTTGATCCTATTGTTGAATGTAATATGTAATTGTTACATTTGACATTTGTTAGTGGCATCTAATGATCTTGAATCGTTAGGAACAATATAACTTAGGTTAGATAACCTAAATGTGTAAGGTTATTGCCTATATTGATTGTTTTTCACTTCGTAATGTTGCTGCCAAATTGAATCTAGAGATCATATCCTAGGTTATTCGATAGTAGGTTTAATTAACAATCGTATTTTGATTAAACATAAACTAAGGGAAAAGTGGGATTATCAGAACATACTGTTAGTTTCAGATCAATAGTCCAAAGAGAGGTGTAAAGACATCAAGATGATGGAATATGTTTGCTCGTGTTTCGGTCGAGATTGACACTAGAACCGGACCCATATTTGAGACTTTATTCATTTTTGATCCTTTAATTTTATTTCGATAGTTTACTTTTATTTTATTTTCCAAATTGCTTAAAATCTAAAATCCCTACTTTTCATATTTTCTTAGGATCAATTAATTTTGTTACTAAAATTAATCAAATATTCGCTGTGGATTTGATCCTGACTCACCATAACTACAAATTTTAATGTGCAAGTTAAGTAAATTTTACAGTGCACTCATCACGTGCTATTAAATTTTTACGCCATTGCCACAAAGTGTGGTAGTTTACTTTTTGTTTTTGATTTTAGTTGGTGTTTTGTGTATATATTTGTTTATAATCCTTTCTTTTTGCTATGTGTTAATTTTTAAATAGTTGTTAGTGTTAGTGTATGATAGTGACCAGATATCCTTGCAGGGAACTTGAGCAGCTTGATCTGCATATCGAGAGATCATTACGGAGATTACGTAGGGAAGCAAGATCAACTCTAGTAGAAGAATCAGAATCTAAAGACACGATGGCAAACCCAAGAACTTTGAGGGAGTTGGCTGCGCTCGATTTAACTTAAAGACAATTATGCGTAGCATTTCTGAATTTTACTGAACATGTTACCTTTGAGTTAAAGTCTGGGTTAATACATTTATTACCTAACTTTCATGGTCTTGCAGGTGAGGATGCACTTAAACATCTCAAGGAGCTTTATATGGTTTGTTTAAGCATGAAGCCTCCCAAGGTGACAGACGAGCAGATGATGTTGAGGGCCTTTCCTTTCTCACTCAAGGATGTAGCAAAGGACTGGTTATTTGATCTAGCAGTTGGGAGCGTAAATACGTGGCTAGAGATGAAGAGGCTATTCTTAGAGGAATATTTTCTAGGCTTAAGGACAATAAGTATTCGGAAGGAGATATGTGGTATCAAGCAGTATAACAGAGAATCTTTTTACTAGTACTAGGAGCGATTCAAGAAGTTATGTGCCAGTTGTCCATACCACAACATACCGGAGCAACTCCTCATCCAATATTTCTGTAAAGGACTGTTATCGATAGAGAGGAGTTTGATTGACGCAATGAGTGATGGGGCACTTTGCGAGAATACTCCCATTGAAGCTAAAATTTTACTTTAGCAGATGGATGCTAACATATAACAATTCGACACTCGAGATGAGTAAATGAGTTAAGTAATTCATCTATCAAACATCATTTACATGAACTAATATTTTTTGTGAGACAAATTGCAGTTGGACAGGCACAAGTGAAAGTATATGAAATATGTTCAAACTTAAGCCATCCAACTGATAAGTGCCTGACATTACAAGAAGGAAGTATGGAGTACATAAATGCTATAGGAGGGAACTTTCCGAACCAAAACAACTTGTACTCGCAAGCATATAACCCAGGCTGGAGGGATCATCCCAACTTTGGCTACGAAGGGAGCAGGTAGCAGAATTACCTCCAAAATCAGTTGTAAAGATTACTAAGATTTCAACCAAGGCAACAAGGAGCCTCTTCTTCTAGTTTAGGTAATTCTTTGGAAGAATTGATCAGGACTCCTACTACCAACAATCTCTAGTTCCAATAGAACCGATAGTAATAGTAGTTACAATTTCAACAATGTAGTATCCCATTTTCTCATAATAAGGGTTAGAACCCTAGATTTTTATAAATGAGAAATAACATCGCGAAATTAGTAAATGCATTTCATGCTCTTGCATAATATAAGCATACACTCACATGAGAATATGATGTTTGCACACATTACAATGACTGTTCATACACTCAATTGACATTTTTTTGGTATAATTAATTTTTAGATGATTGTGATGTGAATATTGAATATTTTGTCTTGAAAAAATTGAATTGGTAAATTATATTATTGATTTAAAATTTATGGTGAAAATTGGGAAATTTATGAAACTTTGGGTATATTTGGACTAGGAAAAATGCTAAGTGGCAAGATAATTAATTTATGGTTGTAGAAAGAAGTGATAAATGGCAATAGAAATAATTGACACATGGCTTTGGGATTTAAAGACAAATGTCATAGAAAATTGGGAGACAATTGGATTAGAAATTTTGGGACAAATGGACCAGAGATTAAATGATATTGGATACAAAAATCATAAGACATTGGTATTGTTAACATTATTAACATTGTTAATTAAGAGGTAAGTGTCATGACACTTACCAAGCTTTTTCACAATGTTAATAATGCTAAAAATGCTAATGTCTTTTAATTTTTATATCCAATATCATTTAATCTCTGGTCCATTTGTCCCAAAATGTCTAAGAGGTAAGTGTCATGACATTTACTAAGCTTTTTAACCTAAGCCTTTAACCCGTCATCCCATGATATAAACTTAAACAAGAACATTATCTTTCACTTTCTTCTTCTGCTACATGCTCTCTTCATTTTCATCCCTCAGTTTATGAAACACTCTCACCACAACAATAAAGATCTTTGTTTCCTCTTCTTCTGGATGAAGACCCAATCTTTTCAATCTTCCTTTTGATTATGTTGATGATTGTATGATGCTTGGAAGCTAGTGTTAAGATTTGATTTGAAGACCTTGAAGTTAAGCAAGTAAGTGTGAAACATTTTTCTTCATGGTTTATTGAATAGCAATTATTATGATGATAGTTAGAGGTTGAATGATCATAAAATGGTGATCAGTATATGTTGAAACGTGGTTGAATAAATGAGCATATAGATGTCCTAGTTTTGTGTGTATGATGATTAATAATTCATCAGTTGTTGTAGAGATGTTTTTGAGATAGAATGATCATTTTAATGGTGTAGAAAGAACGTAGAAACTACGATATATGAATGGATATTTTCATGCTCTGTTTTTTATGTATAATAACAGGGGTTTTATTGGTTGTTATAGAGATGAATTATAGTGAGTTTGAAGCTAAAGAAAAGGCTAGTGCAATGTCTTGAAAAGAGAAGACAAGGTGATAATGGAGTTGAATATTTGTTGAAACATTGATGAATATATAGACATGTTTGCTGTCCTATTTTTGTGGTTATGATCAATAATCTTGTATGACTTGTTTTTTTGGATGTTTCGAATTGGAATAGAAGTGATCTTGATCAAGAAATGATGTAGAAATGATGAACAAAGCCTAACATAATTTGGATGTAACATATAAGAGTTAAAAATATGGAAAAATTAGAAAATGAATTGATGGAATTTTTGTATGTGAATAACCCACAATCATGGGAATAAATCCACGATCGTGGGAATTGCATAAATGGTTGGAAATGTTATGTTAACATAACACACAATCGTAGGAAGTCATCCACGATTGTGGGAATGGCCATTTACGTGAATTCTTATCTTTTATGCAATGTTTGAAACAAGAAATGGTTAGGTACTTTCCTATAATGCATTTAGGCTTGAATGAAGCTTGGAATGAACTTAGTTTGATGATGGATTAAGTGATTAAATATGTGATATGTTTAGGGTGATAATTATGATTATAATGTAAACATGGATGGTTGATATCAATGAAACAAAATCTGGAAATTTGAAGATGTTATAAGAATGAAAGTGACCCGATGAAGGCTAATATGATTCAAAGGAGTTGAGCAAGGTATATTAAGTAAGATTGAATGAGAAATTAGATATTACGTGATCTTATAATGCTAGAATAACCTTGGCGATTAATTGATTGAGGAAATTTAGAATAAGCAATTATACTTAAGGTATAAACCTAAGAGTAAGCTAGACATGTACTAGTATAAAGTTAAAAGATCACGAGATGTGAATTAAGGAAATATACCCATGATAGTAAAATTGAGCATGCGTTATACATAACACATATACATATGTGTATGATTGAGTATTAAAGTGATTGTGCAAATTAGTAATGCGTAAATGTGTATGTGTTGCATGTTATATAAGTGCAAGTAGAACAACCGCATCTAGACATTGCCGAGACAACGAGGCAATAGCTATCTGCAGCGTACTATGAGTAACCTAGATGTTCTCACTAAGAATGTCTATCTTTGCTTAAATTTTAGTTATTGAATTATTATTTATGTGAATAGGTTAATTCTAGACATTGATTGTCCTAGGCGTTTGATGCATGTATTAGAAGTGCTTATTGTACGTGAATCTGACATAAAAATATGTAGTCAACATAATTGTTAAATGCCAGACTTAGGTTTGATGAAAATGTGAAAGTGAAAGTGTAAAGTGAATATAAATGACTAATTGAATATATAAGATTTGATGCATTTCATTACATGAATACATGATTAGATAAAGGTAGTTGTGACCGAATTTGCCAGCGAAAAAGAGCTTAAAGCTCAGAATGTGGTAAAAGCCTCTAGCTCACTATATAAAATGAGCCTGGTATCTCCAATAGATATGGGACAATTAATAATGAGCCCTATATCCATAATAGATACGGGACAATTAAAATGACACTTGGTCAAAACAATGTAATAATTGAATGTGAGTCACATGTGCATTGTATATACATTTGATATGTATGTTTTAAATGATCGAAATAAAGTGTTTGAATTGTTCTAAATGAGAAATGTGAATTAAGTGAACAAAATGGCATTTGACACAATATGATGTTTAGTGAAGTGATGTGCCTTATTTGATAATGTGAATTGTCTGTGAATTGTTTGTGTTATGTGATATAAGTGAGCTCATTGATGATGGTTTGTTCACTGAGTTCGCAAAACTCATCAAAATTGTAACGTGGCTTTTCAGGTATAAGAGCACATACATAACTTCTAAGACTAGTTAGAAGAAGTCTAAGATTGTGTTTTGGGACTAAAGAAAATGGCTTAAAGGTCAGTTTACTGAGACTGAAGAGTTAGATAGAGTTTTTGTACAATTCCTCTTTCATGTAGAATGTGTAAAAGAGAAATAGACTCTTAAAGTTTTGATGCTGTATATATGTGGATTGTGTAATGTAATACTATGATGTACATTATGTTTTATGAAATGAAATGAGGAATTGAGTTCTAGATATTGTGTTATGCATATTTTTAATTATGATACCATGATATAAGTGAGCTTTAGCACACTGCTTCCATCGGGCATGTGCTCAAACGTCTGATGGACGTACGGACACGTGTCAGATGGGAGTGGGGTGTTACATTTTTGGTATCAGAGCATGGTTTAGCATCTATAGGGACATATATAAGTATATAGAAACGTTATATAATGAGAAACTTAAAGAGTAATTGCTATTATTGTCTATTATAGGTCATCTACCATAGGTGATCAAGTTGGACACTCAACTGACTTAAAATCAGTAGGAGCCAGTAGAGAGTCTTCTATAACTCTTCTGGAGAGAATGCATCTGAGAATTCTTGAGGGAAAGGAAAGGAGGTATGATAAACTGAGAAAGCAGGGGGTTGTGGATTTCTACGAAAGTTCAGACCCTGCTGAGGACGAAGGATGGCTAGAGAGTACAGAGAGAGTATTTAATCAAATGGATTGTGAGTCAGACGAGAAGTTCAACTATGTAGTTTCACTACTACAAGGTCCAACATACCAATGGTGGAAGACTGTTTCAAGCAGTACCATTAGGGCTTGTAGCTTGAAGTGGGAAGATTTTCTGAAGGTCTTCAAGGAGAATTACATGCCCAAGATCTATCTAGACAGAAAGATGAAAGAATTTCTAGATCTAAAGTAGGGCAATATCTCTGTGGTAGAATATGAGATAAAGTTTAATGAGCTGATGGGGTATGCTACTGCCTTTATTCCTACAGAGGAAGATAAGTGTAGGAGGTTTGAAGATGGGTTAAACATGGAGATTAGGACGAGGCTAGCTATAACAAATCTACGCAGTTTCTCTAAGTTGAGAGCCGCCTCGATCTGAATAGAGCAATTGTTGAGAGAAGCTTAAGGGGAATTCAGACAAGAGTCTAGTATAAATAAGCCTAGTGAATCTTAGGTTAGTTCTGGCAGAAGGTTTAGCAGGCACCAGAATAGATCTTTTTAACCACTGGCTAGATCGAGACAATCAGGGTTTAGACAGATAATTTTGTACAATCTGGTAGTGGAAGAGGTACAGTATCAGGATAGCTGCCTAACTACGAACATTGTGGGAAGAAGCACAGTGGAGAGTGGTGGAAGTTAATAGGAGCTTGTCTTTAATATGCCTCCTACAAACAGCAGATCATAGACTGTCCCGTAGTTTTCAGGGTACAGTCGGGAGTGAAAGGAGGAACATTGACAAAGACAACTGTCTAGCAGAGCCAAGTTAATGGATCTGGACAAAGAGGTCGTGGTAAAGGTAAAATGAGTTTAGGGAGTCCTACTTTTAGGACTAAGGTGCGAAGCAACCAACTGTAGTCTCAGGCCAGAGTTTATGTAATGACCAGACAGGAGGCTTAAAACTCCCAAAATGTCGTTGCAGGTGTGTTACATATCTTTGACTTTGAAGTTTTTACATTGCTAGATCCAAGATCTACGCATTCTTTTATCGCACCGTATACGGCATCTAGGCTACATTGTGATAGAGAACTATTGAAACATGGATTAGAGGTGAGTACACTAATAGGTAGTACCACAGTAATAGGAGAAGTATGTAAAAGGTGTATAATTCAGGTTGATCAGGCAGAATTAGAAACTGATCTATAATTCTGGTTGATCAGGCAGAATTAGAAACTGATCTGATTGTATTGTAGTTAGAGGAGAGAGATATTGTTCTAGGCATAGATAGGCTCACTGCTTATAGTGCTATCATAAACTGTTACATAGAGGAGGTAATATTAGAATCTCCTAATCAACTGAGAGTAGAATTTCGATGTATTAGTCAAGCAGTGCCAGCTAGATTGATCTCATTCATGAGTGCTTTAAGACTGATGCAAGGAGGATGTGAGGCTTATTTGGCCCACATAATTAATACTTGAATTGAGTAGACTGTTAGGATATTCCTGTTGTTAGGAAATTCCTAGATGTATTTCCTGCCGAGTTATCTGGTTTACCCCCAGATAGGGAAATGGAGTTTATGATTGACTTAGTTCCAGGTGCTGCTCCTATATCTATTCCTCCATATAAGATGTCACCTGTGGAACTGAAGGAACTTAAAGCTCAATTACAGAAGTTGTTGGAAAATGGTTTCATCAGACCCAGTGTATTACCATGGGGAGCCCCAGTTTTGTTTGTAAAGAAGAAAAATGGGACTCTGAGACTGTGTATCGACTACAGATAGTTGAATCAGGTAACAGGGAAGAACAAGTACCTATTACAGAGAATTGATAACTTACTTGATCAATTGTAGGGAGCTCAGGTGTTCACTAAGTTAGACTTCAGATCTGGGTACTATCAGTTGAAGATAGCAGAGGTTGATGTACTGAAAATTGCATTTAGGAGCAGGTATAGGCATTTTGAGTTCTTAGTGATGCCATTTGGGTTAACTAATGCTCTAGTTACATTTATGACTTTAATGAATAAGGTATTTCAACCCTATTTAGATCGTTTCGTGATTGTGTTTATTGATGACATTTTGGTTATTTAAAGAACAAAGAGGAACATGTTGGACATATGAGGTTAGTCCTACAGATTATAAGAGAGCAATAGTTGTATGCTAAATTTAGTAAGTTTGAATTTTGGTTAGATCAAGTAATGTTCAGGGTCACACAGTAATTAGACAAGGTATACAAGTGGACTCATGGAAAGTAGAAGTAGTAATGAAGTGGGAAACTCTAGGAAATGTGTCTGAAATCGGAGTCTCTTTGGATTAGCCAGACATTACCGGCGGTTTGTAGACGAGTTTTCACTGATCTCAGCCCCTTTGGTAAAACTTCTGAGGAAGAATGTACCATTTAAATGGAATGATGAATGTTAGAGTAGTTTTGAGGAACTAAAGCATCGGTTAACTACAACACCAGTATTGACTATTCCTTTTAGATTTGGAGGTTATGTGGTGTATAGTGATGCTTTACATCAAAGATTGGGATGTGTACTAATGCAACATGGTAAAGTGATAGCAAATGCATCGAGATAGTTGAGGTTTCATAAGTTCCATTATCCAGTACATGATCTATAACTTGATATAATGGTTTTTTCTCTAAAGATTTGGAGACACTATCTATACAGAGAGACATTCCAGATATTTACTGATCATAAGATTTTGAGGTGTTTGTTGAGTCAGAAGGAGTTAAATATGAGACAATGGAGATGGATAGAATCGTTGAAAGATTATGACTGCACAATTGAGTATCATCTGGTAAAAGCTAATGTGGTGGTAGATGCATTAAGTAGAAAATCGGATAGTAGCGTAGCTCAAGTACAGTTATCGAGGTTCTAAGTTTAGTACAACTAAGAGAGTTAAATGTTGAGTTAAATCTAGAGCAGAATGAGACATTGATAGCTATGCTAAAGCTGAGACCTGTATTACATGACAGAATTAGAAAAGTTCAAAATAAAGATCTAAAAATTGTAAAACTTGTTGAGAAGTTGAAGGTGAATTCAAATTCTGAGTTTGAATTGAGAGATGGGACACTGTGGTTAAAACAGAGGTTATATGTACCTGATATTGAGGATCTGAGGAAAGAGATTCTAGAGGAAGCACATATAGCTGCTTATGCTATGCATCTTGGTACTACCAAGTTGTATAAAACTCTGAAGCAACATTTCTAGTGGCCAGGAATGAAGAAGCAAGTAGTTGACTATGTGACTAAGTGTACAACTTGCCCACAAA
The DNA here is from genome assembly GCA_027576715.1 of Erythroxylum flavicans. NCBI lineage: Eukaryota > Viridiplantae > Streptophyta > Magnoliopsida > Malpighiales > Erythroxylaceae > Erythroxylum > Erythroxylum flavicans. The sequence goes on along the minus strand of JANZXP010038716.1, from coordinate 2,516 downwards.
TAAAAGCCGAGCATCAAGCTTCGGTTGGTAATTTGCAGTCATTACCAATTTTAGAGTGGAAATAGGAGCGAATTACTATGAACTTTATTACGAGGTTGCCGAGAACTTTGAGGTAGCATGATGCTATATGGCTTATTGTAAACCGATTGACAAAGTTGACCCATTTCTTACTAGTGAGAGAGACTAATACACTGAATCAGTTAGCCTAGAGGAATGTGAATGAAGTAGTGAGGTTGTATGGGGTTCCAGTGTCCATTGTATCAGATTAGGATTCCATATTAATCTCAAGATTGTGGAGGAGCTTACAGTCAACTATGGGTACGAAGTTAAATTTCAGTACTATATTTCATCCTCAAACAGATAGGTTGAGTGAGAGGACAATTAAAACTGTTGAGGATATGCTCAGAGCTTGTGTATTGGAGTTCTAAGGAGCATAGGATCAGTATATAGCTTTGATTGAGTTTGCATATAATAACCAATATCACCGTAGTATCGGAATGGCTCCGTATGAGGTGTTAGATGGCATAAAGTGTTGATTATCGCTGTACTAGGATGAAGAGGGTCTAAGAATTATTAAAGGCCTAAAACTTATTCAAGACATGGTTGATAGAGTGAAACTAATCTGGAATAGAATTAAAGTAGCTCAAGATAGACAGAAGAGTTATAACGATCAACACTGGAGGGATATAGAGTACAGAGCAGGAGATAAAGTGTTTATGAAAGTATCACCTTGGCGAGGAGTGTTGAGGATTGGTAAAAAGGATAAGCTCATCCCTAGATACATTGGTCCTTATGAGATCATTGAGAGAATTAGACCATTGGCATATAAGTTAGCCTTACCAATTGAGATGCTTCAAATACACAACGTGTTCCATGTGAGTATGCTCAGAAGATATCAGTATGATCTAACACATGTGCTACCAAAATAGGAAGTGGAAGTTGCTAGTAATCTGAATTATATTGAGAATTGGTCAAGATAGTGGGATATCAGACGAGACAGTTAAGAAACCGAGTAATTTCATTGGTGAAAGTTCTTTGAAAGAATCACTCCAGTGAGGAAGCTATGTGAGAAACAGAGGAGCATATGAAGAAACAATATCCCCATTTATTCGAACAATCGGGTAGGAATTTCGAGAACAAAAATTCTTAAGGACGGGACAATTGTAGTATCCCCTTTTCCTATAATAAGGGTTAGAACCCTAGATTTCTGTAAATGAGAAATAGTATTGAGAAATTAGGAAATGCATTTCATACTTATGCATAATATAAGCATACACTCACACGTGAATTTGATGTTTGCACACATTGCAACAACTGTTCATGCACTCAATTGACATTTTTTGGTTATAATTGATTTTTAAATGATTATGATGCGAATATTGAATATTTTGTCTTGAAAATATTGATTTGGTGAATTATATTATTGATTTAGAATTTATGGTGAAATTTTGGAACTTTATGAAAATTTGGGTATTTTTTGAATAGGAAAAATGCCAAGTGGCAAGATAATTGATTTATGGAAGTAGAAAGAAGTGACAAATGGCAATAGAAAGAATTAACGTATGGCTTTAGGATTTAGTGACAAATGTCATAGAAAATTGGGATATAATTGGATTAGAAATTTTGGGTTAAATGGACTAGAGATTAAATGATATTGGGTACAAAAATCAGAAGACATTAGCATTATTAGCATTATTAACATTGTTAATTAAGATGTAATTGTCATGACACTTACCAAGCTTTTTAACATAAGCCTTTAACCCATCATCCCATGATATACACTTAAATAAGAACATCAACTTTCATTTTTCTTCTTTTGCCACATGCTCTCTTCATTTTTCATCCCTCTATTTACGAAACACTCTCACCACCACTTAGTAAGTTAAAGCCTTACTTAAATCTTGTACTTTGCTACCCAAACAAAGATCTTTGCTACCTCTTTTTCTTGATGAAGACCTAATCTTTTCCATCTTTCTTTTGATTATGTTGATGATCATATGATGCTTGGACGCTAGGTTAAGTTGTGATTTGAAGACCTTGAAGTTAAACAAGTAAGTGTAAAACATTATTATTCATGGTTTATTAAATAGCAATTATTATAATGATAGTTATAGTTTTCCTTAAGACATCTCCTTGGAAAGGGATAATGAGATTTGGTAAGAGGGTAAACTGAGTCCAAGGTATGTGGGGCCTTATAAGATTCTCGAGAGAATTGGCCCGTTAGCTTACAAGTTGGCCCTACCACCTGAGCTATCACAGATTCATGATATCTTTCATGTCTCGATGTTGAGGAGATACAGATCCGATCCCTCTCATGTTATTCAAGCCTCTGAAGTGCAGTTGAGTGATGATCTGAGTTATGAGGAGATTCCGGTGAAAATCTTAGATACTAAAGAGAAGGTTCTCAGGAACAAGACAGTTCAGTTAGTAAAAGTTCTATGGAGGAACCACTCGGTGGAAGAAGCCACGTGGGAGCCATTGGACGCTATGAAAGAGAAGTATCCGCATCTCTTCAA
>JANZXP010038617.1:0-12280 GCA_027576715.1 Erythroxylum flavicans | reverse complement strand
CACCCTCGCGGGGCACGAATTCGGGTATCACTGTCGATATCGGGTTCGGGTCCGGCGGGAGTTGGGGTGTTACACTAGGGCCTTCTGCTTCATCCAACAAGATAGAGTTAAAATCCCCTGTAATGACATAAGGAATCTATATAAAGGCTACTAGGTGCTTAATTTGGTTCCATAAAAAACTTCTCGAGTAAGATGTATTGAATGCATACGAAAAGGAAGTGCAAATGGAATGATTTGAACTCTTTTTTGAAATTTCCAAATTTATCAATTGCTCAAAAATGAAAGTAATGCAAGAAAAAACCATGGAGGAATCATAGTGTATAATTATTCTTCCATTTAGATGAAGATTGTGGTCAGTGATCTTACCCAACTGGAAAATATTTGAGGAATTTGTCATTCCCCTTTCAAATTCTTATCTCAAAAAACCAGTAAGATGAACTTTATTCTGTATAACCCAATCCTTAATAAACAATTTTTTAATGTGGGTATTAGCACCCCTAACATTTTATAAGAGAATTATCATTGATGTGGTACCTTATTTGGAGTCTTATTTTTTCTATTAGAGCTCCTCCTATTAACAGTTTCAAAATGTTGATTTATATTCCCAGATTGATTATTAGTTGCAGTAATTCTTGAAACTGAATGATCAACAACATCTATATTGGAGGCTCAAGTATGTTTTGCTCATACAACAATTGATCACCTTTAGTAATAGCTTTTGGTCCTAAATTATCCGCACCAGTTATTGCTATTGGAACCTCAAAATTTTTTGGGTCACATACTGCCTCATGAACTCCTCTTTCATTAAAAAATGACGTGTTAATAGGTTTGGTAGGATAGATACTAGATTCAACTATTTTAACTACTTTGGACATTACTTCCACGTGAGAAATAAGCCTCTCCTTGTCAATGGTGTGATTATTCTCTATATGTAGAGTGTTAGCTACTAATTTTACATTGGAGGATGTTAGATTAGGTTCTAGTACGCTACTTTCAATGATTAAAAGACCAGCTACATTCCTAGCACAAACTATCACATTGACATCCTCCTGAGGCCTACTCCCCTCATTTCCACTACTGCCCCAAAATTGCATGATACCATTATTGTTTTGGACTAATGTTTGTTATACATTTTCCATCAACTTTAGAAAGTCACCCATTAGGAATACTTTACCTGTTATTTGCTATATTTTCTTAACAATAGGTTGAGTAGGATACCTTCAGCTAGTCTTCCACAAGTTTTAATTCTTCACTGAGTCTTGTAAAAGTTATAACTTCAGGTAATTCAGCTATAGTAGTGACTACAATACATATTCTCACAAAATTAAATCTTTTTGTTTTAGTAGTGACTCGATCTATTGAAATAGGCTTGCCAACGTAACTTGCTAGGTGCCTCAACCCACTTTTTTTCTAATATTCCAAAGATACCTCATGAATGCATATCCATTTAGGTATCTTCTATTGTTTGAGCTCTTTAAGCTTGATACCTAGCCTCCAAAGCTGGAGAAGTAATTGCTTATTAAGCATATCCACGGATTAGCTTGTATGATCTTCTTAGCATCGTCAAAGGTAACAAATTTAGACAACTAAACATTGTATTTGTTTCTTAGTATTTATTGAATTAACTAAGGAGTTTTACAAATTTGATAAACCAAAAAATTTTACTTTACAAAGTCCTAATGTGATACAATATAGATTAATGGGTGTCAAATTCGAAGGAAACATCACTAATTTTAATTTAGCCTTAGGGTTGATAGATGAAGAATATGCTAATTTGACTCAATAAAAAGAATCTGTCGTGGACTATGATGAGTTTAATTCTTATCAAGCATTGAAATCAATGACTTCTGACCCCCGTCTGTTTATCTTCCAAGTAAATCTAAGGGTAGTTACCTTAATAAGATGGAATGGTTTTATATGCAACATTTCTTGGCTTTTAATTATTCAGGATAAAAGGCTACAATGTACACTTATCCTAAAAGCTGAGTTGTTCTTTATTTACTGTATGGTAAACAAAGAATGAGTCAATTTAGGTCCTTAGTTGGCAATTTAACATTATTCTCGCTTCTAACAATAATTTGTGTCTTTGTTCCCTTATCACTCATCTAGCTATTAGTCTAAATTTATGTGATATGAATAACACTAATAGGCATACCATTTGTGAGATGGAACCTTTAGACAGGGCTTGTTTAAGCAACATGGGGTTACTTAAGCAACAAAGGAGAATGTTTCATTTTATACCATGTGATCATCCCCAGAAAGATTCATTGTCAACACAATAATAGGATTGTGATGTTCCACCACCTCTGTATCTTTTGGCTCTGCCAATCCGACATAAGTATCATGTTTGGCTGGAAAGATTGGAAGGTAAAATTTCTAAAATTGAGAGACTTTGGATGCTCTGCTCCAATTCATAGGGGTGGTACCCTATGTCCACCAACACCATAGTACATCTCTACTCAGATGCTCATAACTCAAGGGATTTTTCTACTCTGTGCTTTATTTTTGTTGATTATCTTTATGAGCTGTGAGTTTCTTGTAGATACATTTAGGACAATGTATGATTTAGGTGTGGGGGAGCGATCATTTATATTATAATGAACTTTGTTATTTTTTTTAGACTCATGATACTATGATTCGTATATTAATTATTCCTTATAATAGCCTCATAATTTTTTATTGCTTTTTATAAAATGATCCCTAAACTAGGATACATTTTTTGTTTAATAAATAATACATGAGAGAGAGACAAGCATGATTAGTATTTTTCATTAAATCATTTTAAGTATCTCATTGTTTTTGTTGAATAAAAGTGTGCAAGACTTGATTAATTCCCACGTGAGCTTTGAGCCTAAGAGCATTCACCACATTTATGCGCACATATATCTTTTTGTTGTGTGTTATCAAACATAGATTTTTTATGTTATAACTTGCTTTTAAATACATGTTGAGATCACATTTTTGAAGAATTTGTTTATAAAGATGATAAGGGAACTTATGATAACCATTTTTGACCTAAACAAACTTACCTTACTTTTTATCCTTAAAAAACCAATTTGAGCTTTACCCTTTCTTTTCTTTCAGAATAACCTTATTACAAGCCACTTTTACCCTTCTTGTAGTTGACGTCTTTAATGATTTTAAGCCATTAAATTGAAGGAATTGTTTAATGCTTATTTGCGTAAGATTTTGACTATTTCTATGAAAGGTAAATTAGTTGATTCAAGTTGTAGTGTTTTGATTTTTCATTTTTTATAGAATTGTGGAGAAGTATATATATGAATAAAATAAATCTCCTCTTTATGTTCTTGTTATAAAAAAATGTGAAGAAAAATAAAAAAATAAAAAAAGAGGTGGGAAAAGGATGCTATTTAAGTTGAAACCTGTGTGGAAAAGTTTAAATGATTTACTTCAATTTATCTGACCTAAAAATTTCTTTTTTTCGTAACTGACCTTAGCCACATTACGACCCTTATCATCTCCCTTTGATTTATGCAATAAATCCATCTTTTTTAAGTAGTGGAGATATGATTTTTGAGCAAGCTTATGAAAATAACTCGCTATGGTTTGATTTGAGAGTTAATCGCAGGTTCACATATGCTAAGTTTTACTATTTTAACCTTGATAGTACCGCAAGCGCACGGGTCGTTCGCGTAGTACCTAAGGTATTGATCCCACGAGGAGGGTTAATCTAGTCCTAAATTCTAAGGTTCAAACTAAATCGCAACAATCTAAAATAAACAATCAATGTAGAAAATTAATCAATCAACAATCAATTATGAGAATTAAATTTTAGAAATAATAATAAAATAACCAATCACACAACCCAATCTAAAATCAACCTAAAAACTACCAATTGAGAGAAAGGGGTTTTTAATCCAAAGTTAATGAAAATCTAATCAATTAAGCAATTATCGAATTATTGGGTCTAGAAAATCTTAGAGTGGATTACTCTCTCTCGAGTTATAATCTTTAACCCTAATTTATAATCCCTAATTTAAATTATGGAATTGTGATCTCTCAATTCACAATTTAACCAAAACCTAAATTAGTTCTAAAATTGTCTAATAACTTACTGAAAACCTATGCTCGATCTCTCGTTACACGATTTCATCTGCTTGATTCAATTCTTATCTATCAAATTACCTAATTCTCTTTAGCCCAATTTGATGATATTCACTTGGCTCACTCTCTCAGTTTATTGCTGAATTATTAATAACAGAAGTTGAATCACAAATAACTCAAATAAAACACAATAAATCAACCTTTATTAATCTTAAGAATCAAAATCTCGAAGGTGAGTTTAGACAAAAATCGACATTCAACAAAACCTATTCTCGACAATTATCTCAATTTCATACATCAATAAAACTGAAAATTGTAAAATACACTCAGAACAGATCAATGGAGGCAGCGACGGTGGAAAACTACCTGTTTCGAAAAGTACTTCGCTTCAAGCTTCATCTCCATGTCTCTTTTCCTTTGTCTCCTTCCTCAAATCACTCAATAGCTCTCTAGGGTTTCTGAGTTTTAGCTGACGTGAAAACTTTTTCAAGGCTACTCTTTCTATCTTGTAGTGTTCTATTTATATCTTGGAAGCCATAGGGTTAATTCGGGGTCGAACAGTCTGAAAAATCTTGTAAATTTTGAGTTTTTATATCAAACGTGGCCCAAAGTGGACGTTCGTGGTCTGGGACCTATCAACTCGTCTCTTTCTGTCACGATTGTGGCCTATTATGTAATGATATTGGGTCATGTTTTTGGCCTGAAACTCTTAGAAACTTCTCCGTTCTTCTCCGTTTACCCTGAAACACTAACAAACACCTCAAGGTACCTTAAAAATATAACATTTAAGCTCAAAGACTCATACTAACGCATAAAAACACTTAAGCACATGAACTAACACAATTAAAACCTAAACACTCAAATTAACACTAATACTTAACAAATCAAACCCTAAAACATCATGCAAATCACAAGTATCAAGAGCCTATGAAAATATCTCGTTATGCTTTGATTAATTTTAAGTCTTGTTTTATTTGATTTTGATGGAATTGGTGAGATGTTATGTTGTCATTCTAATAATGTATCCTATAAGTGCTTATTCTCTTGACTGTTATTTATCCTAAATCTTTAATGTGAATTAGCTTTTGGATATTTTTGGATAATAGGAAAGAAGATGAGAGGTTGTTATGAGCATCATTGATGTATTGAATAGATGTATGCTTAAGGACAAACATGAGTTCGGTGTGAGGGAATTTAACAAGATGTTATTTTGTTATGTTAATTAGAATTATCTCTTTCGTTTTGGATATATTTTGGTTCTTAAATAGGAAAATTAACTTTTTTTAGGAGATGAACAATGGAGATTACATCAAATTGGAGCATTATTAGTGAAAATCATGAATTTTGGAAAAAGATGAGAGATTACTGTAGTGGATAACGTGAGATCACTTTTATTGCCAAATTTACTTTAAAAGTTGGAGTTTAATTAGGAAACTTCTTTCCATCCCTATTATGTAGGGATTTGGATTTCTTTTAGATAAGGGTCTTTGCAAGATAAAATTAGACTAGGTTTTAAGTAGGAAAATAATGTTAAAAACACGTCTTTCACCTTTCCAACATCTCCTTTTCGTTTCTTTTGAGTTTTCTTTCTATCTTTAATCTTTCTTTTATTTTTGAGTTGGACTTAAAGTCATGTGTAACTAAATCCAAATATTCTAATTCAAGGGGATTCAAAACTCTAATTGTAACCTTGTGAGGTTTTATTCTAAACTTATATTCATATTTTATTTCAAATATTTCTTGTTTTGTGTTTTTATATTTCATAAATAATTAATATTAATTGATTAGGAAAATTAATCTAATGTTGATTATTCTATAGTTATCTATAATTATCATGAAGGATTGGTACAAGTAACAAATAGGTTCTTTGAGAATTTACATATTTAACTTATAAGAAATAAGAAAACTAAGTTGAATAGTTGTAACTATCTCAATTATTTAATTTAGGGTCTAGTCTTTTTCTCTAAGCTTATTGCTATCATTTAATTAATATGGAATGCTATTATACCCAATCAATTGATAATAATTCTTGATTTGAATGTTGGGTTTGAATCAACTAATTTAGAAAATTTTGAGAGTTATTATAGCTATCCTAATATGTTTAGAACTAACTGGTTAAATTGTGAAAATTATTCTTTTAGATTAATGATTAATGTTACAATTAGATGAGATCTTTACCTTGAATTGGAGTTAGGTACTCTTAAATTTATCCCTTTTATATTTAGTTGATTTATTTTGATTCCTTATTAATTTTAGTTAATTAGTTAATTAATCATACTACCTTATTTTAGTATTTGAAATTAAGAAACTAGTGTTCAGTTCTCTTGGGATTCAACCCGGTTCCACAACTACTATAAGAGTTTAGAGAATCAAAATTAATTTTGAGGGCTTCGAAAAAACCGATTACTAATTTATAGTGGGTCAATAAACAACCTTTGCCTAAGTCCACTTTCTAAAACACCTTTTCACTAATTCTTCTTTCAAAGGATAAAGAAACTCTTAAATACTAGAGATCACTTTCTTCCTATTTTATCTCCCTCCTATTTTATCAAACAAATTATGTCTCACCTAGGATTTCTGAATGTATTAACTACCCTCTCTCAAGGTGTATTTAATTGTCCCTAATAAAATTAAATGGAATCAATTGAACGATCTCTCAACCTACCCAATCACTTCACCAATTTCACTAGTTATTAAACTATCCTATGGGTGATCGATTGAATTAGCCGAGATCTCTCTTCTAATTAATCAATTAACGTGATGATTGTAAATTTATAGGTTGCCAACTCTCGTTGTACAATCCTACACAAATAACTATAATCTCTCGATTTATTGCAAGATAAAAATAAAATCAACAATTATTAAAGACAATTTCATTCAATTCAATAAAATAGGAGTTTAACAAAAATAGTTCAAAAGCAATCCCTAAAAATAAATCAGCCAATCATGGTCTCTGTGACATCATTAACACTCAAATATTCCATCTTACAAAGGTTAGAAGAGAATAAAACAACAGAAAATTGAATAAAGGAACTCCTTCACTTTTTTTATCAAAATCTGGAAATTTTGGTGTTGATTTGCTATTTTCCCAATCTTGATGATAATCCTTGACTTCAATCCTTCCTCAAGACTAAAAATTGTATTCTTCACTCAAGAAGGCTCTTTTCTATAGAAGAGTTTCATTCTCTTTTCTTCAACGAGGCTTAATTATCTTTTAATAGTCCAAAAAACATAAATTTAATGAAGCCCCACATAACGTCTTGGATTATAATTCCCACGATCGTAGGAAGTTGCAACAAAGAGTTCCCTCTTCTCTTCTCCTCTTTGATCTCTAGCTCAATCTCTAAGTTGCTCAATCTTCCTTCCAACATAAAAATAATCAATTCTCATCCTAAATTAACATCAAACATAAAAGAACAACAATAAAAATCAAACTAAATGAAATCATACAAAATGAATCCTAAACTACAACAATAATCAACAATTATGCAAGAAACATATGCCAATTACTTAGAAAAACATAGACTAATGCACATTTATCAAAATCCCCACACTTAAATCCTTTCTTATCCTAAAGCAAAATAAATACAACCAATCAATTTTATCACTTCATTTTCACAGGGATCAAAGCATACAATTCCTCAAATTTAAGCCAGCTCAAATATCAAGTTACTACACATATCATGACTACTTTTTTATTGGTGTACATATGCAAACTCAACAATTGGCATCATCACTCAAAGATAAGTATAGATGCAAAATGAATCTTCCTCACAGTTTTCACTCATTTCTCTCAATTGTTTGATGGTTCTGTTTCGCTCAATCTTCTTATAGGAAACTACACTACTATAGGCTTGTTAATACACCAAATCTCCTCTATAATAATTACATGCATAAATAGATCAAAAGGACTTGTTTAGGCTTATAATGTGGTAAGGGTTAAGCTAGGTAAAAAGGGAAAAAGGTTAACACAAGCATTCGTAAAGTAAAAAGTGGATAAAATAGGATAACAAAACATAACTCCGAGATATACAAACGTAACTAATATTTTGCACTTATTGATGCTACTCAATTGTTCTTCCTTTTTCTTTTCTTTTCTTTTTTCTTTTCAACACTTTTTTTCAATACATGGAAGAAACTATGAATATAAAAGCAGTTATAGACAATGTAATCCACGGGCAGAAATATATTCAACTCATCTCGATTCAATTTTCATAACGATCCTAACTAATGTATTACTTAATACTCTACTAAGCTTGTGAATGGGTAGGTTAATGGGCTTTAAGGTTTTAAAATTTTAGGGGTTTTCAACAAACAAAAGATTAAAGCTCAATAGACGTAGCAAGGGATAATACAAAGGGTAGGTCATTTAAGCTAAGGGTTAACGCAAAAAGGGCCTTAATCATCGCTATTAAGCATGCATCTAGTAGACTCAAACCGATTCAAAGTAAGTTATGAAGGTAATAACCTAAGGAAGTATCACTCAACAAAGAAATAGAATGACTATGGATGGAGTCATATAGGCTCAATCTTCACATTGGCTCAAATGAAAACTTATTATGCATCTCTACACTACCTCATTGCTCAAATGTCAATTTATGAACAAGCGTATGTAACCAACTACTTTTCTTCATTCTATATGGTTCATTTTCTACTTAAGTAGCATAATCCAAGTTCAAGCATGCATTCAATCTAATTCTAACTAGCATGATAGAATCTCATAGCAATATCCATTGGAATTATTTAAGAGTGGTTCCATTGCTAACATAAAGTACATGATATGCCTAAACATGCATCTTATTTAACAAAATGTGAACAATGCAATTGAGAAAGTCAATGTCACCTCCCCATACTTAAAGATCACATTGTCCTTAATATGACAAATCAACCACCAAATAAGGGAAAATGACATTAAACCAAACTAAAGAAATTTAATCAAACAAAAGACAGCAAACCAAACAAAAGAAAATGACATGAAACCAAACAAAAATGACATGCAATGAAACCAAACAAAAGAAAAAACAAAATTTAAAAGGTAAGAAAAGGTTATGGAGATGATGGCGGTGACGGTATTAGTAAAGGAGCTTCAAAATTATTCCTTTAACAGAATTTGAGGAACGTAATCTTCAAGTTGTGCTGCTCCTTGTGGAGTTACCGCATTTGGGTGCCAAGGTCATTGATTTGGGATGTCATTTGTTGTTGGTTGGAGGCCATCTAGTCGAGGATTTGTTGTAATTGATCGACCTCTGCTGATGCATTCGGTTCCTTCTCTGCTGCTTCTTCTTTTAGCTCCGGGACTACTCAAGATATGGAGGGTCAGGAAGAGGCTGTGTTGTTACCCTCCTATTCCTCACTGCAGTATGCACATCTAGCTCAATCTCCAAGTTGCTAAATTATTATCAATAACTAGATTTTTTGTATTGGTCAATTCTTATTGCATATTAGTTGATCAATGTACTAGCAGTTGGAACATTGGTTGATCATATGACACATTGGTCAATCAATATGTTAACCATTATTGTTATAAACTCTTCGTACATAAGTTTTGAAAATTACAACCTACATTGTTCGATCACTACTTACATAGGTTGATCAGTACACTTGAAATCATGATTTTAACATATTCAAATGCTTAAATTTTAATGTAAAATTAATATTTTTAATTCTCAAACATTAGTTTTATTAATAAATAATTAACTTAAACACTTTTCCAATTGTTCGCAAAGTATGTCTTAAGGGTTAAGAGGGTTTTCTTTAAAATTAAAATTTTAGTTCCTCTTGATGATTGAAAAGGCTTAAAACATTAAGTTAAAATGATGATGTGTTTATACATGATGACTATGATGAGCTTTTAAAATATCAAATTGACTAAGTAGGAAGTATAAGAAAGAATAAATATTCATTTATAACTTTGTTATAACTTGTTCTTCCTTAGATATGTTATTCACTTAAATGAGTTGAACTCAAACATTTCTAAAGTGTCTTCATGAGATATATCTTGATTTGTGCATGACCACTATTGCTGTTATAAAAAAAACTCATTAGTAGAACTTATATTTTTTATCATCAAAACATGTATTGTAACCTCAAATGGATCAACAATCTTTCCCTTTTGAGATGATAAAATATGCTGAGATATTACATAAACATTAGTAAAATCAAGCACATATGATATGTTATTTTAAGGCAATTTGAATAGTTAGCTCCCCTTAAATTCATACATCATAAAAGAAACTTACAAGTTAATTTATTTTAAGTATAAATCAAGTTTTATATAAACATTACCGATATAAATCAAGTTTTGTATAAACATTACCGTGACAACCCTAAAATCAATCAATCCCCTTTAATTTAATATTACTTACTTTCTCTCTCAAGCTAATTTTTAAACTCTAAAGCATAAAATAAATCAAATAAACAACAGTTAAAATCAAATTTAAGCACCTATGGAGATCTTATAAATGGAATTTCCATCAATCATGTCTTGTTCTCTCCTAATTATGCAAAATTTATCCTAACTCATTGGTATAGTAAATATGTTGACCAACTGATGTAATGTTTCAATAGATTCTAGCTTTTTTGAAATTTAGATTCTAGCTTAATATCCCTATTTTGCATATAGCTTATAATGAAATGATATTTAATTTCTATATGCATGGTTTTAGAGTGTTGAATGAGGTCTTTTATGAGAGAAATGGCATTAGTGTTATCGCATATAATTATTGTATTTTATGAGGTCTTGCCATAGTCTCTAAGTTGTTGTCTAATCCATATAATTTATGCATAACAACTATCAACCACTACATATTTAGCTTTTATAGTTGATAAAACAACCTAAATTTATTTCTGTTGATTGCAAAAACAAACTACTTGTTTTACCCTAAAAAATACAAGCATATGGATCGTTACTTGTAGTAAAAAGCAGATATCATCCCATAGAGATTGTGCTTAGGCACCACTTAATTCAAGTTATCCTTTGTTTAAAACTCAAATTTAAATAATAAACTGAAAAACAAACTAAATCAAAGAAACTAGCAATGAACAAATAATGTAACAATGGAAATATGTCAAGATAATTAATCAAGTTATGGGAGAGGGAATTTTACCTATCATTAATGCTAATCTAGCCATTTACTTATTTATAGGGTGTTAGTTCTAGACCATCGTAGGGTTGATTACTCTCTCTCGAGTTATAATCATTCCCTAAATTGTAAACCCTAATCTAATTATAGACTTGCAATCTCTCAATTCACAAATTACCCACAATTCTAATTAGTTCTAAAACTCTCTAATAAACAACCAGGTCTCACATGAGATCTCTCTCCATGAAATTACCGACTAGATTGATTAAGTGGTCAATTAGATTGCCTATCTCTCATTAATCTGATTTAATTGTTCTTATCCAACTCACCCTCTTAGTTTGTTACTAAAATATGCAAATACATTAATCAATCACAACACCCAAACCAAATAAACACAATTTAATTAGATTAACATTAAATCTAATTAAAATCCAGAAGGAAAAGTTAGAACATCGTTAACAACTCGAAATCTATAACCATACAACCCATCTCAACCTTACACATTAAATGAATAAAAATGGAAATGGGGAGGAAATGAAACCTAGGTTGGACGGTTTAAGAAAGCAATAGCATCGGGAGATCACCTAATCTGGGAAGCTTCGGTGTTAGAACCCTCCTCTTCTTCCTCTTTTTCTTTTCTCTCTCTTCTTTCTCTCTCTATTTAGGGTTTCCAAATGTAGGCTGATTGTTCAAACTCCTTCTAGGGTTACCTCATAATGCTTTTATATTCTTTTCCAATTAAGGTAACCCTAGTGTCTTTCTGGGGTTTGAAATGTCCCTTGAAAACTCGAATTTGGAAGTGAACCTGCGTCTGTCTACATGCAGGCCATGATCATGGCCCTTAGTACACATTCATGGCTAATTTTTCTACTCTCTATCATGATCTTATTTGACTCCCCACGATTGTGGTCCTATGCTCAAGCTTCTGTCACGATCTTGACTGTTTGGTTCGGGCTTCCTTTGAAACTCCTTTCGATGCCTTGAAATAATAACAAAATCATCATGACACCTTATATATATATATATATATATATATATATATATATATTACTTAGAAATTGAGACATACACACACACACACACACACACACACTCACACACACACATATATATATATATATTACTTAGAAATT
>JANZXP010038586.1:0-12281 GCA_027576715.1 Erythroxylum flavicans | reverse complement strand
CCACCTTCGCGGGGCACGGATCCGGGTATCACTATCGATATCGGGTTCGGGTCCGGCGGGAGTTGGGGTGTTACATATTAGGATAAAAGCAATAAACATAATATGATAATATAATCATTGCCATGTTATTAAACAAAGTTAATAATCTCAAAACAAAGGTGTTCAATCTATTACATAACGATTGGGTCATGGGCATAATTTCAACAAAATCTTGATGTATGTAATTGTTAATAAAGGGGGAGTATTTAAATAGTAACTCAAATTTAACATAGATAATTTAGAAATTAAGTTTTTTTAGTAATATCTTTACTTTTCTATTTTTTAATTAAAGTAGTTAGTAATGCCCACTTTCAATTTGTTATAATTTAGCTTTGGTCTTCGTTCTTTTTTTAATGTTGATTATTTTTAGATATTTTAGTTGTAATTGTAAGTTCATAATAGGTAGTTCCAATTATAAATAACTTGATGTTAAGTTTCCTGTTAATGTCATTGATGTGGCTTGTCGCATTAGATTTTGTACTTATCACATAGCTGCCACGTGTCCACTATTTATCTAACTAATTATTAATTATTTTATTAAAATTTAAAATATAGAACCTAATTGCCTTATACCCTGCCACATTTTCTACTTCTTTTAAAAAATCACCATTATGGGAATCTACAAGAAGTCCTAAGATCATCTGATCAACCACCAAAGACGTGTCATCCTATGACTTTTACAATGCTTATGCTCGCGTAATGACTTTAATAAGACTAGTACTAGCCAGAACTTCATCTAGAGGTGGAGAGTGAGACAAGAGTTTCTTTAATGCTTGATTGAACACCCTTTCCATTGCTTGTGTATCCTATTCTTTAACAGCTGCATTAGCAATAACTTATCGTAACCAAGGATTGTTGAAGTCAAAGGAGTGTACACCTTCTTTTGATATGAGTTGGCGAAAACTTATCTCTCAAATGGGACTAGGACAACCTAAGACATACATAATGACTTGTATGTGAATTTTGAACTTAGGTAATGTATAGTAGAATTGAATCTCAAATAGATGCTAGTATACTTATGTATTTAATAAACGACATTGTTTTGAATAACTCTTTGCACTTGGAGTTAAACTGATGTTTTTATTACATATTTTGAGGAATGATATTGTTTTCAACAAATCTACACTTGAAGTGCAAAGGACAATGTTTTATTTTCTAAAACTACATTTTTGAATAACTTTGCACTTGGAATGCAAAAGATAACTTTCACTACATGAAAAAACGTTTTGGAAACTTACATATACATAACCGAGTCATGTATGCTGCATGTATGTGTTCTCTTTTGGCTTAGAGCCATGGCATCATTCCATGTTATCGGTTGGACCGATAAATAAAGGTATAGTACCTTACTTGATTTTTGTACTTAATATTCGTATATAATTTTTTTGTGATTGGTGAGGAAACAATTGGCCAACACCTTTCTGCAGGACTTATAGGTGATTATATACCTAGAGGTCTAGTCACCAACGAGGTCATCACCTAGGGTCATGACACTCTTATTGACCGTAGTCTGGACTCATAACAGATGAAAGTCGAGCCAACACCAGCAATTGGTAGATGTTCACACTAGTTTGGTTGACTAGTGGTGACACGTATAATTATTTTGGCTTCCTGATGAGATTTGATTTTTACATGTGATGTTTTTCTGCTCATATGTACTGGAACTGGAACTAGGCCTATATGGTTCCTAGCCAGTATGGGATGAGTCATAAACTAGGTCTTTATGTTTCTATGCCATGCATATTCACGTTATAGGTGGTTATGTGCATGTTAGATGTGTAAAATTATCCTTAGATTAATTAAACCACTTTGGTGTGTATCGGGTTCTATTTGTGATATATGTCTTTTTCCCACTCATTGAGTACATAGTGTACTCACCCCCCTCCACTTTCCAACCATGCAGGTTAATTTGGTGAGTTTGAAGTTATGAGTGCATCATGCGGTCTTTTGACATTTTCAGGGTATTACCGTACGTGGATAGTCTCTATTTTGTACTTTTGATGTATAGTAGCTCATGATTATCATATAGTGGCTCATAATTATGTTGATATGCTTTAAATTTTTGTAAATTAACTCTTGATTGTTTTGTTGTTTGTAGATAACCTTATATATGAACCTTTTGTGTTGTTAAATATTTATAAAGATATTCAATTAGCCTTGCATAGTCAGGTTAAGGGTATCGTAAGTATCCTTAGCCCGAGTATGCGGCGGTTGTAATATACCCGATATGGTTCTGGGTCATGACAATATCCCTCTCCTTGTAACTTAAAAGAGCACTTCACAAGTTAAAGTTGTTCTTCTTTCTCATCAAGTCCTAAAGCTATACATGTTTCTATAGTGTTATAGAAAATAACTCTAGGTAAGTACTTATGCAAAATAAAGTTGATCACATCCATATTATAACTCTCGCCATCAGAAGTAGTTCTTTTCATGGCTGTGAAGATATTGAACTACACTTTCTTCTTGTCTTCCTTACATGTGAACTTACCATCTACTCCATAAATTATTTCCTCTCCACTAGGCAAAAATGGTCTCCGTAAGATAATGGGATTCCCAATTCATACTCCATATACATTATTAAAAATTCAATATGAAAGTTGGATTTTCCTACTATAATAATTAGGTTATTCATTACCCCAATTAGGTACTTAATGGACTTTTTTACAATTAAAGTGACATTGTAGTAAGCTTGGATTCTCCTATTTCGACCTTCTTGAAAAGAGATAGGGGTGTTAGGTTAACACTAGTATATATATCACATAAACAATAAAAGCATTAGAAGCACCAAAATGGAATGGAATGATAAAACTCTCTAGTTCTTTTAAATTTTGAGGTCATTTATTTTACAAGATCATTTTGCACCCCTTAGTTAAAAACATCAAAGCATACTTCTTAAAAGTTTCTTTGTTAAGATGATCTCCTTAAGAAATATGGCATATGAAGGATCTAAACTAATGTTTTGATGAAGGGTATATTGATATGAAACTTATTAAAAATATCTAGGAACTTCTTGAAGTTTTCTTTACTATTATTATTTTTCATTCTCTGGGAGTATGGAATTAACAACATGTAAGTTTTGATGAAGGTTGTTATTTGAGACTGATGTTAATTAAAGACGATATTAGCCTTTTCTTGCTTGATTTCACTTTACTTTTTACTTAGGTTTTTTTTTACTTCTTCACTTCCTCTTCTTTAGCAATGTCAACATTAAGTATTTTTCTACTATAAGTGTAATACCTAACATTTAATCTCTAAAGATGACCTTAGTGTTACTAGGAAGCTTGCTCGAACCCTTTTAACTCACCACCTTGGCTAACTGGCTTACTTACACCTCTAAGTTATGAATGAATGTAAAATTGGATTATACCACCCTTTTAATTGCTCCCGATGACAGTGCGTATCGAGTACACTGCAAAATTTACTTGACTCTACATACTATAAATTTGTAGCTATGGTGAGTCAGGATCGTCTCCACAGAGAATGTTCGGTTAATTCTTGCAATAAAGATAATTGATGTAAAAGAAATGAAATAGGGGGTTTTGAGTTTATACAATTGAGATAACAAAGTAAAATTAAATTGACGCAAGTAATTTATCAAAAACAATTAAAAAAAGATAAGACTGATAAATATGTGTAAAACCAAATTCTTTGGTTTAATCTCAGAATATGCACATTTTAATACACATCATTGCATTATTGTCCTCACATCTCTTTCCGAACTATTGGTCGTGAATTAACAACAAGCTCTGTTAATCCCAATTTTTCCTTAAGTCATAGTTAATTAAAGTAAGCTTTTTAATTAACCTTAACTATCGGATAACCTAGAACAAACTCTCTAAGTTTAATCGGACAGTCAAATTACAAATGAGAAAAACAAACCAATCTATGTAATAATCACACAAGCTTGGATTATTTAACATAGGTTACATTATCTGTAATGATTCAATACCATTAGTTGCCACATACTACTTCAAACACTATTATTATGTATTGTATTCAAGTTATAACAATAGGTTTTCATGAAAAACATTCTGTTAGAGCTTCAAAATCGTTCTTACATAATACCCAATCAATAAACATAAGATAACATAAACAATCCAAAAAGAGGGAAAGAAAATGATACACAACGATGATAAGCTCAATTGTGCTTCTCGGCCTCAATTTCACCTTCGAGCCAATGTCGGGAAGGTGAGCCCTCCATCTTCTCCGTCAAACTCTAAGAAAGAGCTATGAATCCTCTGGAGATGTCAAAACACAAAGAAAGAATGAAGAAAATCGCTTTTGTTTTTCCCCCTAAATGTGTCCATCATCACAAAACATAACTTTTACAATAAAAATTAGGTTATAGAGGGATAGATGGCGAGTGTCACGCCCATAACAATTTTTATGGCTGTGAGTTAATGCTCATGGCCATAACAAATTAAATGTATGGTCGTAAGTTAATACTCTATGTTCTTCATTTTTATATTTTTTTTGTCTCCTTTTCTTTTAATCTTCTTCTTCTTCTTGCTTTATAAAGACAATAGAGTATGAATCTCAAGAAGATGACTCAATGATAATGCTTTTAGCTCACTTTACCTATTATACTTCCATATTGTACCTAAAATCAAACATGAACTAAAGTGAGCGTTTTAAGCATTTTGAGGCATTAACCACTAAATGTAATGGATTAAATGTATCATCAATTAAGCACATGTCACCCACTTAAGATTCAAGTATCCTTAATTTATCCAATTCTGTAATAGTGGAAGATATAAACTACTTGATTATCTCCTTCATCCCTTTTATCTTTGAAAATGGTGGTTATAAAAACTAAGTTATTTATATAACTCAAGTGTCTTATAGATCTGCCTGCTCTAGCTTCTTACTCCTTCCATAAGAAATTTGGGTAAGTATTCCATCCTAAATTGTAATTATTAGAGAAAGTTTCATTCTTGAAAACTTGTTTTCCCCTATAGACATTCATGTAATCTGCCTTTTCATAGTAACTCAGGGTATGCTCTACAATTATAAATACACAGGAAGGATCCCTATATATGTCAAACTAATGGCATGCCTTATTGTTGTCTATATCTTGGTTTAGCAACATCTTCATTCATTTTGAAAGATTAGCTACTTGTGACGCCATGTTTGAAGATGCTTGAACCTCATAAAGCGTAGCATTTGACTTTTCCATTATAACCTTAGTTGATGAATTTTTAGCTAAATTTTCAATAATCTCTCTGTCCTCCTTAGTAATTTTTATAGATATGGTCCCTCCAACTATAGTGTCAACCAAATTCCAACATATTAGTATGAGATCTTTATAAAGAAATTACATAACCAGTTAAAAAGAGTATTGATGGTGTGGACATTAGCTAAGAAAAGCTATGTATCATTCTCAACTTTATTCAATGCTTCTTCCTCTTTTTATGGAAAGCTCCAAATATTTATCCTTAACTCAACATTCTTATATGGATGAAAAGATTAAAAAATTTAATGGAAGTGTTTGAATTATGGACTAAAATTCTTTGATGAACGTGATGGTATCTTTCTTAAGTGATCCACTGGACATTTGTAGAAAATGAAGATAAACCTATTAAGCTCTTAGGCCCTTTCCCTTTAACTTAACCAAATATATGACGGACTTATACTCATCACTAACATCTAAATGTCCTATATAAAATTCTTATTTAGTTGTTTTTCCCTTACACTAATAACGATATATGTGGCCGTATCTTTTCTCCTTCTTACCTTGTTCTAATTGTAGGTCTACTTAATTTCAACATCAATGAGAAGTAATTTATCCATGTTTTAACTCCTAAATCTCCTATCTCACATCAAGGACCTAAAAATAAACGTAAAAAAATATTACTAAGAAAATATTAATTTAATATTCCCCAGTAATAATGTCAAATTTTGGTTAGATCTATTTGTAATTACAAAAAATCTATTATAAGAATTTATAGTCTTAAAGTATCCCAAGTTACCAATCCCGCAACGACGATAACAAAAATTTACAAAAAGAAACTAAATTTCTAAATTAATGAAAGCAAGAAAATTAAATAGAAAAAAGAAATCAAGATAAACAAACATTAGGGTTTGAGGTTCATGTATAAGGAATTCATATTATTATACAAGATTGATAATCAAGGTTTAAATCATAATTGTGCTAATGTATCTATGCCCTTTTTCGAGGCACACAGGTATATCAAATTATGTAATAAGGTATATCAAATTAAGTAATAATCACCTCTTAGTATGTAATTTAAGCTAATCAAACTCATTAAGAATAGTTAATCCATTTAGTTATCACCTAATTTAGGAAATCTCTTTCTCTAAATCTAGAATGTTTATTATCCTAATACAAAAATTATAATTCAACTCTCAGTACATCATTCAATTCTAATAAATGAATCTATGATGGCTAGTTACAAATCCAACAATTAAGAGTAAAGAGAATAAATTCAATTGAACAACAACAATTCATGTATTAATAATTGGAATATACATCACAAACTGTATCCTTAAACCTAAATAGGGATTAGCTACTCATCATAAGGAAAAAAAATAGAAATAAATCAATCTTCATATAAAATAAAGGATAGAAGAAATGATAGAATGAGATATCCTAATTGTATCTAAGTTATGGTTGATCTCCTTATAATCATTACTCTAAATCGTTCTTTGCTATTAAGAAAACCTAAAACAGTGGTAACACCTTTATAGAAACTCCCCAAGTTAACCCTAATAAGAGTTTTTATATAAAGGGTTATATAATAAAATGAAACTGTGTCTTTATATGTCCTAGAATTGCATGTTACAAGCATGATGCCTATTACAGTTCTTAGTCTGGTCTTGGATAGCTTCTAAAACTCTACAGGTGTAAATATATTTTAATCCAGTACTTGTTTCACTTTATGTATAGTTCTAATTTCCTTATGAGCAACTAAGCCTAGTCAAACATAAGATAGTATTGGCGTTGTATTGTGATAGTTATAGGTTGCATTATGTTTTAGTGGGTAATTTAGTATGCTTTTAGTTGTTAATTAGATGGATTATGTTTGTTTAGGTTTAGAATTATTTTAGTATGATTATGCGTTTATGTTTGTGGAGTGTTATGTGATTTAGAGCATGTTATTAGGCTTTAATTTTGTGTGTTTGAGGTGCTTTGACGAGTTTGTTAGTGTTTGAGACCAGGTAAAGAAGACCAGATAAGATTTGGAGAAAGCTTGGAGGAGGAGTTAAAGTCACAATCGTGACAAAAGCAATCAACACAGGTCATGATCATGACTCATTAACCACAATCATGTTAGATGTCAAACAAGACCAGGCCATGATCATGACATAACCAAATTTCAAGTGCCACGATCGTGACTCAATGGCCACGATCGTGGCAGGTGAGATAACAGACGTGGGGACTGCTTTCAAACTCAACTTTTTGAGGGTTATTTTAGACATTTGGGCCTAGGTAAAACTTAGTTTTTACCCTAAATGGAAAAAGAAAATAAATAAGCCCTAAAAGAGAGTGTCGATTTTTGCTACATCTGGAAAGAAGCTAAAGAAGAAGGGAGAAAAAGAGAGAAGAGGAGAGAGGAAGAGGGAGTTACTGCTACTACTGTCATTCCAGTCCACTCCAAGTTATATTTCTCTTTTCATCATATTATCTCTTTCATTTTGATGAATAAGATGGATGTGATGATGATGAATTTGGGTTTAAGAATGTTCTAAACTCTTTAAAGGATTTGTTCTTGAATCAATGTTAATTTGATTACTTTTGATGTTAACAAGTTGGGTATCATGATTGTTTATTGCATTTGCATGCTTCACTAATAAACTGAGAGAGATAACCAATAGCAAAATGATTAGATTGGGTAATGAGAGTTAAACAATCTAATAGATCGCGCAAATAATCAAATCAAGAATTTATAAGAAGAGAGATCTCGTGTGAGGACTCGATTGTCTATTAGAGTACTTAAGATCTTATTTTGGGTTGTTTGCTAATAAAGATATTTCAAATTCCATAATGCAATTCAATTAGGGTTTATAATTTAAGGTTAAATGTTTATAACTTGAGGGAGAGTAATCAACCCTTGAACTTCTAGGACTGATACTGGATTAACTCAAAAGTGATTAAGTTAGCATTAAATGATAGGATAAATTTCCTTCTCTCATAATTGGTTAATATTCCTTGTGTGAATTTCCAATTGTTAATTGATTATGTTTAATTTTGATTTCTTTGTGTTAATTTACAATTTCATTTTCAATCAATCCATATTCAATTGTTTAATTTCCTGCTCATTTTTATTTTCATTTTAGTTACACTTTAAGCCTTAGACAAATTAGCATTCAATTAGTTCACTGGTTCCTTGTGGTATCGACACCTAATATATTACATTTACAACCTATGCACATGTGGAATATTAAAGGTTTTATAAGATTAAAACTTGCTCAACATATTGTCCATCATATTAGCTTTTAATAAACTTTAATATCTCCTCTATCAAAAAACTTATATAAAGTTACAGTCAAATTTGGGTCTTTCTCTCAAATCGTCACCTACAAGACAAAAAATAAAAATAAGAAAACAACATATAACTCCATATAGAAATATTTCCTAAAAGTACTAAATAACAAACTAATTTAACCCTTACAAACGTTTAAAATATAGACTTATTAGTCATTTATGTATTTTAAATATTTATTAAAATATTGGCCATGTATATATTAATATCAGGAGGAAGTTTAAATGTAATTTCTTATGCCATCCTAAAGATATTAAGATTATAAGAAATAAAACATACTAGGAGAGTAATATATCTAAATGATAACTTCATAAAAAATCCTAGAGATGTTAAGAAGAATGTAATTGATGAAATTTGATAGGGTTAATTTTCCCAACACATTTCTATATTCTAAATATTAAAATATATGAAAAATTCTGTAGCCCTAACTAGACACTTACTTGTTACAATAGGTGGAATAATAATTGTCAAGGAAGCTAAACCCATAATTATAGTTAAAGAAGAATAAATCTTACTTCTAAATGTTGAAATTCATTTTATTCTTATTAAAGACACAAGACAAGCTAATTTTTCTATTATCTAACAATAAGTTATAATGAAAGGAGTCAAATTAACAAGAAAGGTAAGAATCAATGCAAAAGTAATGAAGAAGGTTAAGATAAGAGATAATTATCATTTAAATGGCATTTTTTATGATCATCATAAAAAAGGAAGCAATTATTGATAGATGGTTAATTGACTATATTTTTACTCCCATATTTAATGTATTCTTGCTTGATATTTTATACTTTTGTTGTATATTTAGTACTTAATTTGCTTTAAATGTGTTTGCAAGTGATAATTGCCTTCATGGATTTAAAGGAGAAGAATTCAGGCAAAATTACAGCATAAAACAGAAAATCAGTAATCTGGAATGAGTGCACAGTCTGACAATTTTGCACGTCAGCGCACTTTTGTAATACTTGGTGGATTTTGATTATGCATGGTCTGATGCACCTATGGTGCATAACCCAAAAATCTAGGTTTTCGTATAAATTCGATGTTTCGAAGGCAAATCAGAGGAGGAAGCAGTTGGCACTGTTTTGAGATGTTTAGAGGTGTTTCTAGAGGTGATTTAGAGCTTAAGGAGTAGAAAACAAGGGAATTTTTATTGACAAATCCATCAAAACACAAGATCAGATGTTTACATTGTCAGAATACATGATAGAGAATAATTAGGGGGATTTAGAATTATGATTTCGATATTTTCTATTCTATTTTCTATTTATATGGATATCCTTTCGTGTTCGTTGATGTATAGCTAATTTTCTGGTAGTATTTAGGTGAGATGAACCCTAGTTGAATACCTTAACGTGTTTTGATTATTTTATGAATGCCATTGAATTGATTGATTATTAAGATCTAATTATCTATTTTATGATTGTCCATTAATCTGATTTATTAGACTTTAATCTAATTTCATACTTAGTGATTGAGAAATCCTAGGTTGAATAGATCGATGATAATTGGAAAGAGTTGATTTCAATCTTAGAGATAGGACAATATAAATCTTCTAAATTAGATTCAAACCTAATAGAGGGATTGATAATGCAGTAATGCAATTCTATAAGTATTAACTTGAGTAATTTGGTAGAGACCCTAGAATTAGTTATTAGTAGACTCAACAACAAGTACTAGCATACCTTAGGAATCTCTATAGTCCAACAAATCAACAACCCAATTGCATGACTAATAATCAATCGATTAAAAGCTTAGGGGGATTTAATGCCTAAATGCAAATTAGTTGATATTGGTAATTAATCTAGTGTCAGCAATTCTTCCCTAATTTGTGCTACTTGTTTAGTTTAATTGTTTAAATTTCAGTTTCTCGAATAAAACTAAAATCAATATGTAGGCTAGATAATAAAGTAATAGTAATTACTAGTACTCACCATCCTTGTGGGAATAATCCATATTTTTCGGTACTAGCTACAGCTACACCATGCACTTGCAGTATTAAATATTCACTAACATGTGTTAGGTGAATCTAGTATTTAACGTCATTGTCGAGGATGGTGATATTAGGAAAACTCGAGTTTTATTAATCTAGTCATTTCTTTTGTTTGTTTGTTTTGCTTTATTTAATTTGTTTTACTTTACTTTTTTTGTCAGTTAGGTTAATTCCTTAGTTTAGGCCAAGACTATATGTCAGTTTATGGTTCAGAGTAATACTGAGAACTTATTTGGTGTAGATCCTAAGATAGAAACAACTGTGCATAGAAATCATCATGGAACAAACTTTAATAGGCTGTTTGGTTGAGGGTAATAGGTATTCTATTACCCCTCTATTCCTAATAATTAACTATTATGTTGTTTGGTTAAAACAAAGCCAACAAAATGAATATTCGTAAGACTAATAGTTCTCTTACACAAAGGAATAGATAAAGATCGTATCAACCTATCTTTACCTATTTCACGCACATCTGTAATAGGTCAATACATTGTGGACGAGTTCGTCCCTCTCCTCCCACCAGAAAAATCATCTCTTGTATTCCCTTTAATCAGAAACTCTCACTCACGCCCAGTGGCTCTCTCTCCCTCTTCATGCTCTTATCTCTTTTCTCCACTTTCAGGTTCGTCTCCACTTTTTCCATTTTTAAAATAGTACTAAACCCATGGTGACCCATTATGCCATCTAGTTTCTTTGTCTTTTTTGGCACCAACCCACAACACATTCACCGGCGGATGAATTGACAATGCCGGAGCTGCCAGAGGTAGAGGCGGTGAGGAGAGCCATGGAGCAGAAATGCTTGGGTAAGAGGATCAAAAAGGCCATCGTAACAAATGACTCCAAGTCATTGAAGGCATGTCTCTGTCCGATTTTAGAGGCCACTCTCGTTGGTAAAACTCCAATCTCGACTCTTTATAAGGGCAAGAATCTCTGGCTTCAACTTGATTCCCCTCTTTTCCCTACATTTCAGTTCGGTATGTTTCTCGATTGTCTCAAAATCGACTTGCTACTTTCTTCTTGTTTGCTTCACTTTTTGCTGTCATATATAAAATAACCATCTATTTTTTTTATCCTTTTTTTCTAAAAGTTACATTTTTATTCCTTTATCACATACCCTTTTCTTCTTTGTTGGGAAGTAAGGCTCTGTGGGTTGGAGTTGTTGCAAGTTATAAAATTGTTAGAAAGCTCAAGTCTGTTGTTTTTTTAATTTATCTTATTTCTTTGATTATTCAGGAGTATTCAACTTGACAAGGTTTAATTCAGAAAAAACCGTCAGTGTTGTTCTCCCTTATGGCGAATTTGAGTTGATGAAGTAAGCCCTTAATCTCTGGGCATTGTCATATACTCTTGCAATTAGTGTTAAATTGTTTACATTATGCCATATGCCGAGTTCTCAAGAGTTTTTCTTGTGGTGTTTCACTTTTTCAACTGCAGCCTTTTCTTTATCAACTGTGCCAAATTTCTAAAGTAGGAAATTGTTTTATCAGGTTATCCATATGCTGAATGAATAAAAAGTGTGAAAAGTGATTGATCATGAACTCATTAAATAGAATCATAAAGTGGTTGATCCCAGAAAGGATATGATTTAATTTGATTTCTTTTATATGCTGCTATAATGGTTAGTCAGTCAGGAGGGAGATTTTTTTTTGAAAATTTATAGGTCCATCATCTCGTGTTGGACCCCACACCCCACCCGTAGGTGTTTGCAGGTGATACTGCGGCGTGTGTTTGCGGGTGATACCGCGGCA
>JANZXP010038575.1:0-12282 GCA_027576715.1 Erythroxylum flavicans | reverse complement strand
TGTTTTTTTCTCTTCATATTTTCCTGCCATTAATTTTGTTTATACATTTCATGACTACTTCTCTTAATTTATGAAAAGTGTGAGGAAGCCAAGGTGAATAGAGCAAAAATGAAGACTCCTCATAACACCGGCTCCAGATCATTTGTAATTGTTCGATAAGAATTTGTAAGTGTAACGTTTTCAATTTATTATTCTATTTCTTAATACACTAAATTATAATTGGTTATAATTTTTTAATTCATATAATAGAGCCAAACACAACTCAAAGGACAAAAGTGTGATAGGATCACACTCTACAAGCACACACATTACAAGGAAGTCAAGGCTGGATGTCTCAAGAGGCACAAAGTAATTATGTAAGTACAAACAAATTAATATTTCAATTTATTTTTCTATGTAATAGTAAATAATAATTTTTTAGTTAACTCAATTTTGTACTTGAAATTGTAGGACAAGGTGCAGGAGTTGTTGCAGACGTCATTGTCTGAGGGGAATGAGCCCAATATTGATGACATTTGTAACAACGTCCTTAGTATAAGATCGAGCTATATCAAAGGTCTTGGGTATGGTCTTAAGCCTCTTGATGCATCTTCATCACGACCAGCATATGTGACAGCACTTCAGGAGGAGAACCAACAACTAAAGACTAAGTTAGATCATAATATTAAAGAAGTGAACAAGCTTAAAAAGATGGTTAAACAATTACTAGGTTTTGCATATGCTAGTAGTAGTGACTTAGATGAAAATTCTTAGTTTGTAAATGATGTGTAAATATTTTTTTATATAAAATGTATTCCATTTTATATGTTTATTTTATTTCAATTTATTATTATTTAAAAAATATTTTACCAACATAATTATAAAATGAATCATTTTTATATTTCAAATAGTCTTAAAAATTGTAATAAATTAAAATATATTTGTTTTTAACAATTATAGTAATATTTAAATTTGAAATAAAATTTTATCACTAAATAATATTAGCTACCAAAACAAAATCGTCACAAAAAGTTATTACTTACGTTTACAAGAACGTTTCTAAAAACATTTACCTACAACAACAAATTAGTATCTAAAACTATTATGCTACAAAAACAGAATCGTCACTAAAAACTATTAGCTACTAAAAAGAAATTGTTATAAAATATTGTTACCTATGTTTGCAGGAACGTCTCTAAAAATATTTACCTACGACAAAAAGTTAGTGGCTAAAACTATTCTTCTACAAAAAAGAAATTGTCACTAAAAATAATTACCTACGACTATATTTTAGTAGGAAAAACTTTCATCTACGAAACAAAAACGTCGCAAAATCCTATGTACGATGTTCTTTGTTCTCATCGGTTATATTTTTTACCGACAATATTTAGTGTCGAAAAAAGATTTTTGCGACAATTTCAGCAAAACGTCGTGGATGTTATTTTGCTATCAGAATTTTGTGACAATTAGGAAGACGATTATTTTTCGTTGTAAATTAGTATTTGCGACAATATTTTAATGTTTAGCAATGTTAGTTTCGTCGCTAACAGCTTACACGTTTTGTAGTAACAACTGATGCATGGAAGTTGATTTATGGGTAAAGACTTTGAAGAAAGTTTTGCGTAGAACAGCTTACACGTTTTGCAGTTGCTCTTCGATTTTTTCCTCGTTTCTTATATTTCAACTTTCTGTCCGGCGGGAAACAAAAAAAAAAGATATGACATGCACAGAACTGACACCTCTGTCAGGATTTTGATCGTCGCCCGGTTGGAATGATTCTATACTTCGAGTTTCCAACTCTACATCGACATTCATTACTGTTCCTGACGTCGACATTATCGCTTTCTCTGGGGTTAACAGATCACAAAACCTGACAGTTTACAAAATTAGAGGTCCGGTATGAGTCGGTAATCTTTATAAAGAACTGCCTGTACCAATAGTGCCAAGCAGAATGCTTGCTTTTTTATAGGCCATTTCTTAAGCCTATGCGCTTAATTAGGCCATGTTTTTAATAGAATAAAATAGAATAGAATGGAATAAAATTATTTATAAAGAAATAAAATGTAAATGAATGTAATATTAGAAAATTGTTGTTTAGAAAGGATGAAAGGGTTCATAATGTAATACAGTAAAATATTATTTAAATGAAGGGTTTATAATATATAATATAGTATAAAGTTGTTTATTATTTTACATTTCATCCAAAATCTTCAAATCGGAGGATTTTTATTTTTATTATTTAGGATAAAATAAAATGTAATATGAAACCTTTTACTTCCATTTCATTCCATTCCATTTTATTATAAACCTTCTCTCAAAAAATAATATTACATTTTATTATATTTTATTAATATACCCCTAACTAAACATAACTTTACTCTTACTCACACCATAAGTGATAGCTTAAACAAAGAAGATAATATTAAAATAAAGTCAAATGGCCGGCCATTAAAGTCACAGATTTCAGACTCCAACTTTTGATTGGCAGTACAAGTAGATGGTCATGGCTGTGGCTTGGCTTCCAATTCCTACTTCCTAGTGAATAAAAGAGGCATGAAATCATCTCTTCCGTTTACTCAAGTCCTATCTCGTGCTAACAGTTATTATTTACAAAGTTTATAATAAATAAATGAGACAAAAAGAAATTTGTGGATGAAAATTGTTATACTCTATAAGAATTGAATTGAGCAAGGGAACAGAGGATTAGTGGTCCTGCCGTCACAGTCCCCCTTTATGCATGTGTCTTCTCAGTCTGGATCCCCGTTTGAGTGATACATCAGGAGTGTTTAAAATTGTGTTCTCATTTTAATGATTAAATTGTATTGATGTAGGTCAAATCAGATAAAGTTATCTGCATAAAAATTGTAGCTTATACTCTTAGCTTTCTAATGGTAAAAAGTATGTAATTTTTGGATATCATAATTGAGAGATATAATTTTAACAAATTTGAGTGACACATCAGGAGCGTTTGAAATTGTGTCCTCATTTCAACGATTAAATTGTATTAATTTAGGCCAAATCAGACAAAGTTGTCTTTATAAAAGTTATAGCTTATCCTCTTAGCTTTCTAACGGTATAAAATTTATAATTTTTGAACATTAGAATTGAGAGATATGATTTTTACAAAATTGAGTGACACATCAGGAGTATACAATCGTGCACTAGCCCGATTGCGCACTAGCAAATTTTAATACGAGTGCACGATCGTGCACACCTAAAGCTTCCAGCTTTTTTAATTTATATTTTAAAATTTTATTTAAAAGATTAAAGTTAAAATAATAGAAATACATAAATTAAAATTTGCCACAAATTTTGTTTTTATTTTTATCTTCATAAATTTACTTTTATTTTAAAAAATTAATTTTAAATTTTGTCACATAAGTGCACGGTTAGGTTATACAATTTTTCTCTTTATTTTAATTTTTTTAAAAATTAATAATAACATATTTATAATTAAAAAATTCATTTATTGTTTTTTATTTTTTCATTTTAATTTAAATTTAAAAAAGTGCAAGGGCGTGCTTTAAGTGCATGCCCGTGCACTTATGCAATTGTTTTTCTTTTTATTTTTATTTTTAAAATTATTTAATATTAACATATTTATAATTAAAGAAAAAATTAATTTATTATTTATTATTTATTATTTAAATTTAAATTTAAAAATTAAAATTAAAAGACAATAAATTACATTTTGTGTAACAAGTGCACGGCCATGCTTTAAGTGCACGTCCGTGCACTTATTCAATTTTTTCTTTTTATTTTAATATTTAAAAATTTAATAATGACATATTTATAAGTAAATAATTAAAAATTAATTTATTATTTATTTTTGTCATTTTAATTTTAATTTAATTTTTAAAAGTAAAAATAAAAATTAGAAAACAATAAATTACATTTTGTGTAATAAATGCACGACTGTGCATGCTCATAGGAGAGAGGAGAGAGCGACTCGTTCGCGACTTGGCTATAACTAATAGAGTATTCTAAGTTAGGACAGAGGAACGAGAGAGCGCGTCTTTAAATTTTTAACAAAAACGATATCATTTTAATAGTAGACAGAGTAATCTTAGACAGAAGATCCAAACTCATGTCTTCTACCGTTGAAGTCCTAGATTAACATCAGATTCCAACTTGATTGACAGGACAAGTAGATTTATGGCTTGGCTTCCAATTCCTAATGCGTTGTGTAAGAGAAGGTGGTCCTGGCGAATGAGGTTACCTCATCTGAATTGACCATTTTACGTGACATGCTTCAACGTGTTGACTCATAAAAGAAACGAAAAAAAGTGATAATAAAAAGAGGCCTTATTAGGGACCTGATTTTCTGTCAAGATTACAATATTTTTATCATATTTTATTAAATCTTATTAACACATTTATATAAATTCTATATAAATATAAGGATGAATTTTAATAAAATAAGATTGAAACAGAATAATTAAAACAGAAGATTTGATGTACTCGTTAAGAGTTCAAATTCCTAATATAACATCATTTTATAGTAAAAATTATTTCGTATTATGTGCACAATATATAAAATAATGTCATATTATATTTAGAACAGTATTAAAACAGGATGATTGAAACAGAAAATCTTATCCTCGTTAGAGATGGAGGCACCTAGTAAGTGGTTGAATATTTAAATAAAAAGGATATTTAAATAGGTGAAGAATTCTCTTATATCCTACGTGAGACCCTCCTCGACTTGATAAATTCTAATCTTAATTAGCGATTTTCTATCATAACCTGTATATTTCTTGCCCTACACAATGCTTTCATCCTCTCATTCAAGGCATAGCCTGCAAAATCACGGGATCAGGTAATTACATAATGACAAGCTATACAGAAAAAATCCGGTCTCAATCACCCAGATGAATCCAAATCAACGAAATGAACAACAGACTGAATAAGTCAATCATCATGTTCCTCAAGTTGAAAAATCAAACATAAAATTTTGGGGACTTCAGATTTTTCTTCCACATGAAAACACACAATTATTGTTACGGCAGCTGCCCCTACACCACTAGTTCAACTAAATCATTAAATTTTGCAAATTTACCTTCAAGAAAAATATAATTATTTATATCTTGCTATTTCATTAAATATATATTAAATATCAATTTTATACATAATAAAAGGTTAAATTGAAAAATTTTCTAGTTCTAACTTTATTCTTTTTATGATTATTTTATAATTTTAAATTTCTAATCGCTAATTTATTCAATTTAAAATATTCTCCACTTGTTTTTTTTCATCCATCGGATTAGGGGTGGTAATGGGTTGAGTTTGCCCAGGCTCGATGTAATCGAGCTTCAATTTGGGCAATCTAAACCTCAACTTAGCTTGACCTATCCTAATTTTTATTATTTTTCAATAAAAAATAAAAAATAATGTCATTTAAAAAAATTCATTTTCCTTATAATTGTCAAGTCTCGAACTAGAATGAACTTAGACAGCTCGAGTCTAAGACCTATCGAACCTGACTTATTGATTTCGAAGCCCGGACATATATAAGATAGAACAAGAAATAAAAATATAAGAAAGAATAAAAATATAAACATAAATGTTAAAATAATAATAACACTACAAATATAAAAAGTAAACATAAAGAATAATAATAATAATAAATAAATACATATAAATATATAAAAATAAATATTATTTTTGATTATTTTATAATTTTAAAGTTCAAAATGTTAGTTTATTAAATTTAAAATATTCTCCAATTGTCTTTTTTCCTCCGTGGGATAAACAAGAGAGATGCCTGGTTTCTCTAGTTTCATCAAAATGGATACTTATTATCTTAAGTTGTTAATGAATATATAAAACCAATTAAGTTGGCCTCACACAACAGCTTAAGCTATTGTGGTGAAACGGTCACTTAACATAGTATCTGAGCCTCTATGACTTGGTGGTTGTGAGTTCAAATCCTAGCACCCACATATCATTTAGCACAAGGTAGAGTAAGCTTGTGCAAGTTTTAAGCTCAAAGGACTTTTACTTGAGGGAGTGTGTTAGTGAATATATAAAACTAATTAAGTTAGCCTCACATAACAGCTTAGGCTATTGTAGTGAAACGGTCACTTCAAACAAGCACGCCTAGATGCGATTATTAGGTCACCTAAACCTCAGAATCTTCGTACATTTACTTAAACCAGTTTCAATGAAATAATGAGGTACGTACTATACAGTACAGGATAATGCTCAAGAAGCTTTATTTGACCCTTGTTAAAGGATTGACGTAGGTACAAAATACAACTATTTGGTTAAAAAATAGGAACAACTTTTCTGTCGATGCATGCAGATTGGAGAGATTATAACTAATTCCCGCAAATTGTTCAAGAAAGCTAATAAGATCTGTATATGGATGAGGAGCATTGAATCAAAAGACAAAAGATAAGTGTGTATGCGGTCAGCTAAATTTGTACACAAACCAAAGTCATAATACATACGTCACTTACCCATTGGTACAGGTTAGGCAATTTTCATATATATATGTCCAATCAATACATATTTATCTTGGTAAGTTTGATTATTACATTAATACATATGATCTAATCAGTAAAGGCCAAAGATTAGAAAATTAAACAATGCTATTATTTTTTTTCGTAGATTACCTATCCAATGACTATTAATGTTCTCTTTTCACGTAAAAACAACTTACTAAATACAATTAAGTTTTGGTTTTAATATTCTACACATCTTGATTTTGTATTTGGTTTTATATGTTATATATCTTATTACTTGATTTTGACATTTTTCGACAATTGGACCTTCAAAATAATGTTGACTAGTTATACAATCCAAATCAAGGTGAGATACAATATACCTTGGATCTCTATATGATTTGAAGGCTGAAATTTAAAAATCTGCTATCGTGGAAAAACGTATAGAGTTAGAACTGTATCAAAGTCATAGATTGACTTCAGAATCCAACTTCATTGGCGGGACTAGTAGATGATCATGGCTATGGCTTGGCTTCTAATTTCTAAAGAAAAAAAAGGTGGTCCTGACGTCGCGGAGTCCCCTTTTATGAATGGGTGATGTGTCTTCTACTTATTATCCTTTGCGATTAGACCTTAATCTAAGCTTGAGATTCCAACTGCGATACAATAAAACCACGAAACCTACCTTTCAAACATTATAGTTAAATCAGCGCCAATGATGACTAATATATTTAAAGACTTACATAGTTGCCTGTGAATGTAATTCATGAATGTATTTGTTGGTGTGAAATGAGGTTACCTCATCTGAATTGATAATAAAAACTAGAAAGAGGCACATTAGGGGTGGAGGCACCTCATAGGTGTTTGAGTTTGACTAGTCTAACTCGTTCAAAAATACTAATCAAATGTAATGGTGATTGAAAGTGAGAATATGTTGAGTCTCTTAGTATCAATTGATATTAGTTTAAATTCGTCACTTAGTTAATTTATTAAATAATTTATACATATCGCGTGATTTGTGAAATATTACATAAGTTTAATTAGTGATTTATTCAATACAATTTTGAAAATAATTATTAGAAAACAAGACATAAAACAATGATTATGTCTATCAGAACTTATTAGAAAAAAAGACATACTAGAGATTTTCTATCAGAACTTGTTTATTTCTTGTCCTTAAGGATCGTTTTCATCCTGTCATTCAAGGCTTAGCTTGCAAAATCACCGGATCAGGTAATTACAAAAAGACAAGGCACTACAACAAACAGCATATTTAGCGAAGATTGAAAAAGGAAAAATCATCGCAATTAGTAATGTGTGACGATTTCATTTCGTCATCTAATTCGTCGCCGAATTCCGATAGCAAAATAACATTGATGACATTTAACAGAAGTCGTCACGAAAACATTTTTGCGACAAACAAATTTTGTCGGAAAAATGTATTGTCAACGATTAAAAGAAATATCGGTAATAGTTTTGCGCGAGGTTTACTTTTAGTAGATAAAAGTCTTTTCCCACGAAATCTTATGTGTCGGTATTTATTTTTAGTGACAATTTTGTTTTGGCAGCAAAAAACTTTTAGCTACTAATTTATCCTGTAGACAAATGTTTTTACAGACGTTTTTGAAACGTAGGTAAAAATCTTTTGTTACGAAGTATTTTTAGTCGCTAAAATGGTTTAGTGACAATTTGTTTTTTGTAGCAAAAAGATTTAGCTACGAAATGTTTATTGTAGTAAAAACATTTTACAGATGTTTTTCATGCGTAGAGAATTAGTTTTTGTGATGAATTTCATTTGGTAGCTAATAGTATTTAGTGACTAAATGTAATTTTTAATTTCATAATTATTATAATTTTTATGCACAAATTTATTGCAATTTTTAAGACTTTTTTTGACGAATTATTTTTGATAACTTGTATTATTTAGTAATAAATTTTAATTTTGAAATTTATAATTATTATAATTGTTAAAAACAAATTTATTACAAATTTGAAGACATATTTTATATTTTGTAAATAATCATAAATTAAAATTGAATTAAAATATAAAATGGAATGCATTATATATAAAACAATATTTACATCATTTACAAACTAAGAGTTTGAATCAGAGTCACTAACACTAACATATAAAGAATCTAATATTTGTTTAACCAATTTTTGAAGGTTGCTAATTTGTTTTAGTCCTCGATTTAACTTGTGTACTGTACATTCTAATTTTGTCTTCAGTACCTGGTTCTCCTCTTGAAGCGTTGTCAACAATGTTGATCGTGAGGAAGAGGCTCTAACAGGCTTAAGGCCATACCCAAAGCCTTTTATATAACCCGATCGTGTACCAAGGACATTGTTGCAAATGTCATCGATATTGAGTTGATTTCCCTTAGCCAATGACATCTGCAACAACTCCTGCATCTGGTTCTACAATGTAAAGTAGAAAATGGAGTTAACTTAAAAATTATTAGTTAATATTATATGGAAAATAAATTGTAATATACATTTATTTGTACTTATATAATTACTTTATGCCTCTTCAGACGTCCAGCCTTGCCCTTCCTTGTAGTGTGTGTGCTTGTACAGTGTGATCTGATCACATTGTTACCCCTGGAGTTGTGTTTGACTCTACAATAATTAAAATAAAATTTAACCAATTAGAATTTATTGTATTAAAAAATAGAATAATAAATTGAACATGTTATACTTACTAATTCTTGTCAGATAACGACAAATGATCTAGAGCCAGTGTTATGCGGAGTCGTCCTTTTTGCTCTGTTGGCTTTAATTTTCTGACACTTTTCCTAAATTAAGAGAATTAGTCATAAAATGTTAAATACAATTAATGGAAGGAAAATATGAAAAAAAGAAAACAAACCTTAAACTGTAGTGAAGCCAATAATCACACAATTTATTCCAATTTTCTTCAGTCTCCCTTTCCGGCACATGTCTCCTAGCCTCTTCATCGGAAGGAAAAGATTAATAATATTTATGCAGTCGATAGCAGTGATCCTTCACCCTTTGTTTCAACAGTGAACTAACACTGCTTAAAACCTCAGGCTGCTCGATATCTACAATATTGAGCTTCATCTGTGAAAACACGTATTAGATAAATTGTTAATTTAGTTAAGTAAAATTGTAATACTTATAATAAAATGAATTGAAATAATACCGAAACTTTATCCAAAGTATTTTGCAGCAAGTTGTCTTCCTTCAACTGCCTGACATGCTGAAGGCAAGGCAACTCATTCTGAACAACAACGCCCAACTCACTAGCCAATTTTGCTGCTTGGATCTTATCAACTGGGTGCCCTTGTGTCGGGTTAATAGTTACGGACAACTTGGAATTCATTGCAACATTCATCCGTTGCAACTCAACATCTTTTGTCTTTCCTCTACCTCGTTTTCTGAGGTCAATATTGGAACCTGAAAAAACAACATAATGATTAAAACACACTGAACATGTAACGAGAGCATAAATGTATATATGATTGGTTATGAATAACAAACATAAAGATCCCTCATGACTATTAGACAATGTTGGTAAAGGTTGTTGTTGCTGACTTTCTTCATGCGATGATGCAATTATTGGTTGCTCTATTGGAGAAACTTCATTGCCCGTAACTACCCTCTTTCCTTTGTTACGACTAGGTGCCATTGTAATCAACCTGTATAAAAATCAACAACATCAACAATATAAAAAAATAAACAAAAAATACAAAAAATCATCAACTATCGTAAAAACTGAACTGAAACATTAAAAATATGCTTATAGTCATCGTAAATAAACATAATTACAACATCAACAACATAAGACCTATAATTATGTTATTAAAATTTGAAACAATACAAACAATGAAACTTACATTCAATCATCATCATCAAGATGAAGAAAATCATTATCATTACGTAGATGTTTGTTTAATTCTTCATCACTAATATATTCCAGCAAAGCATCGTCATTGTCATTGAATCTGTTTGTAAGATAAGATGAGGTTGAATTTCATCCAGTTGAACTATATTTGGCTCGACATCTCTCTTATGGAATGAAGATATATCTGCATCTTCTACTGTAATGCCTTCGTTATTGATCTTCAATCCACTATCTTGATAGACTTCATCAGCATCTTCATCTAATTCACCAATATCCCTTTCACAAAAATCGAAGACGTTCCTTTGTTAAAACTTTTGAACAATCTTCCAATTGCGACCCAATATCGTATTGTTGATGTAGAAACTTGTTTGGCTTGAGTTGCAAGGACAAAAGGATCATTATCATACCATGTCTTACTAACATTTAGGCCAGTAACATGCTTGTTCACTCTCATGTATGTTAGATCAAACTATTTACATTTAAATAGAACAACCTTCTTATCCTTGATGTAATGCAACTCTATAATTTCAGATATGACACTGTAAAAGTCAATTATTTCATTGTCATGACATCCTTCAATGACAACCCCACTATTTTGACTTCTAACTCGACTATCTCGATCTTGTATATGATATCGCACCCCATTAACGATGCAACCTATGTATTTCTTCCCACAAATATGAGGCACATGTCAAATTATATAACGTTGTTGTCGCTTCTTGCACGTTACGGTTATATAACCGTATCATCTATACGACAAATTTAAAATAAATATGAGGATAAGACATATTTTCATATATACATAATATATAATTAATATGAAACTTACTCAATTTCTAAACCATGATATAAACTTCTGCCTATGTCTTTCTTCAACATTAATGATCTCTTTGTCTATTGGGAAATAAAAACACAGTAACATCGATGAGTTAATGCAGCAAATTGTAATATGATTGTTTGAATAAAAAGGAATATATGTACTCCATGTATGTATCGACGTTCTCACAGTTGTTCAAAATATACCAATGGGCAATTTCAAATTCATCCTTACTTAACTCGACATATTTACCTGCACCAAGTGGTCTCACCTTTTGGGAGAAAATAGACAAACAACCATCGTCATTAAAATCAAAGTTACATTCTGGTCTATTAAATCTCGTCTCTACATCAGTTAAGTATATTGAGTAAAAAGTTAAGTATTTATTTGCTATATAAGCCTCCGTAATAGACCCCTCTGGTCGAGCTCTATTACGTACATAACGCTTAAAAGAGGATAAAAACCTAAACATAAATAGTTAAACACTTAGGAATTGTTACTAACAAATATCATAGCAAAAACTTCTTGAATTTAATATAAATTACCTTTCAATTGGAAACATTCATCAAAATTGAACTGGTCCACAAAGTTTTGCTTCATATAGTAAGTAAATTGTCAAATGGACCATAACATCAAAAAACGGGGGGAGGGGGGGGAATAATAGTTCAAGCTTATATAGAATCAATGCTATGTCTTTCTCCAATTTTTCAAGATCTTCAACTTTAAGTGTCTTATAACATAATTTCTTAGAAAACTCTCCTACTTGACCCAAAGTAATTGACACATCTTTCAGTAAACACCCACGTATTCCAACAGGAAGTAATCGTTGCAAAAGTACATGACAATTATGACTTTTTAACCCTAACGCTTTTCCCTCTTCAACATTCACACAAGGACTTATATTAGATGCATACCCATTAAGAAATTTGACTGATTGGAGGAACTGACAGAATGCTTGTTTCTCACTTTTTGATATATTGTAATTAACAAGCAGGTGGAACAAAGTAGGATCCTTCTTCTCTTCTTCGTAAATGCAAATCTTTCTAATATTCAGGTCTTCCAAGTCTAGTCTACCCTTAATAGTGTCTTTGGATTTCTCATCAATTCCCATAACAGTCCCTAAAATGGCCTCACAAACATTTTTCTCAATATGCATGACATCAAGATTGTGCCTC
>JANZXP010038564.1:0-12282 GCA_027576715.1 Erythroxylum flavicans | reverse complement strand
CAACGCTTAACTCGTGGTCTATGACAAAACCTAATTGGGCCAATTTTTTAATATACCCATCCATCTTCAGACATGAAGGTTGACTAAAGATCCTTTTGTCATCTTGCATTGAAACAATGCCTTGGAGATTTGATATCTCTCAACCCTACTTTGTGCACAAAATAACTCCTTAAGATGTAGTACCATGTTGATTGGAAAATAACTCCTAGTTTTTCGTTCAAAAATTGCAAGTGTACAGATCGTGACTTGTAGTTAGAAAACAAATCTCAATTCCAGAGGGATTGAAGCCCAGACACCACTTAATTTAGATCAAACTTTGTTTGAGAAACGAAATTCTGTAATAGAAATAATCTGAAAAATTGAACTAAAATTGAAAGACTAATAATGAATAATAAACAATACCTAAATGCAGAAAATTGGATTTCAAGAATCTAAAGACTAAAGATTAATTTTTCCCTATTTTGTCTCCCTTCTACTTTATTAATCAAATTATATCTCACCTAAGATTTTTGAATGTATTAACTAATCTCTCTCAAGGTATAATTAATTGTCCCTAATCAAATTAGATGGAATCAATTGAATGATCTCTTAACCTACCTAATCATTCTATAAATTTAACTAGTTTTTAAACTATCATATGGGTGATCAATCGAATTAGTCGAGATCTCTCTTTTAACTAACCAATTAAAGTGATGATTATACATATATAGGTTACCAACGCTCGTTGAACAATCCTACATGAATAATTTTACTCACTCTCTCAATTTATTGCAAGATCGAAATAAAATCAACAATTATCAAAGATACTTTCATTCAATTTAATAAAACAGGGATTTAACAAAAATAGTTCAAAAGCAATCCCTAAAACTAAATCAGCCAATCATGGTCTCCATAAAATCATCAACACACAAATAATCCAGCTTACAAAGGATAGAAGAAAGAAAAACACAGAAAATTGGATAAAGGAAACTTCTCTTCTTTGACAAAATTTAGAATTTTTGACATTGATGTGCTATTTTCCCCAATCTTGATGATAATCCTTGAATCTTCACCTTCCTTAAGGCTTAAAACTTGTATTCTTCACTCAAGGAGGCTCTTTCTATAGAAGGGTTTCGTCTCTTTTCACCATGGAGGCTTAATTCTCTTTTAATAATCCAAAAATCCTAAGTTTAATGAAGCCTCGCATAATATCTTGGTTTCTAATTCGCATGATCATGGGAATTTACAACCGAGTGTCTCCTTTTCTCTTCTCCTCTTTGATATCTAGCTCAATCTCCAAATTACTTAATCTTCCTTCCTAAATAAAAGTAATCAATTCTTACCCTAAAGTAACGTCAAACATAAAAGAAAAACAATGGAAATCAAACTAAATGAAAATATACAAAATGAATCCTAAGCTACAACAATAATAAAAAATTATGCAAGAAACACATGCCAATTACTTAGGAACGCATTCACATTCAAAATCATGGGGTCAGATCAGAACAGTTCAGATAGTAGAGATTCAAACAGTTTATTCAATAATCTACTTTGGGAAACTACTGAAGTAATTACTCAAATATATTAAAAAATCATAGGGTCAGATCAGAATAGTACAGATAGTAGAGATTCAAGCAGATTTATCAACTCATCTACTTTCTGGAAACTACTGAAGCATCACTTTTCTGATTCTCACCTGTTGGAAAGGAAGGGGATTTTATAGAAATTTCTCTTATGTGTTGCGCCAATATCCCACCAGTTCCTTGAAATCAACATAGAGATCGTTATTGGTGAAGACTTATATCTATATAAGAGGAGATGAAACTAATATGAAAAGCTTACTTGAGTTTTGAAATCGACCCCTCTAATCCGTAATCGTGAAGTGGATCACTTGTAGAGTTGGGGAAAAATGTTAAGCCCTAATCGTTAAAAGAAATCGTGATTTCGTTGTTGAGTAAGTTACCTGAGCATGAGATCTCTTTGAAGTAGAGAAAAGAGTAGAAGAACTCGGGTGAGACACATTGAGATCGAGAACGCCATCTCCCTCCATATTGAGAAACTTCTCGAAAGAATAGAGAAAGTAAGGGTTCGTTATACCCTAATTGCTAAAAGACATCGCGATGCGTAGTTGAGCAGGTTACCTAAGATCGTGATCTCGTTGGAGCTGAGTAAAGAGAAGAAGAACTTGGGGGAGACATACCACAAATTCATCGCCAGAGCACCGACACCGCGACCTCTTCCCCAAATCAAGAAACTTCTGAAAGAATCGAGAAAGGAAGGGTTCGTTATACCCAAATTGTTAAACGACCTCGTGGATACTTGATATGAACGTCATCGTTTTGTTTACCTAGGACATTTGTAAGTGTTTCACACAAGTGGGAGGGAGTCCCTCCTGATGTAAATTTTCAATTTTGCTAATGAATTTTTTAAATTTTAAAAAAAACTAATGAGCCTGTCTTTCAAGATTCATGTCATAAGACTAACATTATAGTTATAACTGTAGTTGCAATTTAAAAATACGACATTTAATAATACACAAATTCTCTGGGAAAGTTTATCAATTTATTTTCGTTTGTCTTTCTCTTAATCATTTTAAAAAGGTTAACATTTTTAAATATTTTTATTTTTGGAAAATTATATTTATCCTTTTCTAATATTATTTAATTATTTTATAGTTCTTTTTTTTACCAAAATGACGTAGTATTACAAAATTTAAATTATTATAGATAAATAAGCATTAATTTCATAGAAAAATATTTTTACAATATAATAGTTAAAATAAAAAATATATTACAATGAAATTTTATAATTTTTGAATAATCACAAATTAATTCTATTACTCTTTTTAAATTAAGAGATCAAATAATTTTAAATTAACTAATTAATAAAAATATATCGATGATAAAAAGTATTTATATAGTTATTTTGTTCGAATAGTCTAATTGATATGAATAATTTTATAAATTATTTTTAGCAAATTAAAATTTTCTTAG
This sequence comes from Erythroxylum flavicans, assembly GCA_027576715.1. Taxonomy (NCBI): domain Eukaryota; kingdom Viridiplantae; phylum Streptophyta; class Magnoliopsida; order Malpighiales; family Erythroxylaceae; genus Erythroxylum; species Erythroxylum flavicans. Next base: position 9,310 of record JANZXP010038564.1, on the reverse strand, counting down.
TAAAAGTAACTAGCTAGTGAAACCAATTGAAAATTGATTAACTAGTATATAATCTTCTTTTATCTTGTTTGATTAAATGGCATCATCTTAGAAAGGAAACAAAGGAGAAAGTCAAGGGGGAATGATATAGGTAGGGTTCATTGGCCAAAAGAAACACTTCTTATCTTTTGTGATATTTGTAACCAATATATTCAAAGGAGTAAGGGAAAACATGGTGGAGTTATTTCAAAGGTCACCATGGAAGAAGGTGGAGGAAGAGTTTTACAAAACGACCAATTTACCATGGGATAAAACTAAGCTTAAAGATAAGTTGGATTGGATGAGAACTAGATAGAGTCTTTGGAAATAGTTGAAAGGGAAAGAAACGGGATTAGGATGGGACTATGACAAAGGAACAATTGGTGCTAGTGAGGAGTGATGGACTTTGAAGATTATGGTTAGCCTTTTTTTCCCTTATTTTAAGCTATTTTCCTTTACTTTAGTGCTAAATAGTTAGTTAAATATAAGTGATTTAATTTTTTTGTAGGAGAACATCAATTTTAAAACATTTAAAGTGTAAGAGCTTGAACTTGAGTTTGAATGTAAGTTGGATCAAATTTTTGGATGTTTGGCCTGAGGAGAGATTACAATTTGTCCTGTGGCTGACCATCCACAAGGACAATAAGAAGTTGAGAAAGTATATGTTCCTTCTCCTCCTCATATTCATAATGCTCATCATCAATTGTCAGGCTATCATGATCATGAGAATATAGATGAAACTAGTAGTCTAAACAATTATCATGTGATTGGTGATTGGGAAAAGGTAAAGAGAGAACATACCTCGACCCCTGCATCTACTCTTGTTGCTAACCTTCAAGCTATACATAATGAAGGGAGTGACAGAAGAAGATACAAAAGGGTTTTAAAGAGTGATAGTTTACAAAGTAACAAGAGTGTAAAAATTGATTCCAATAAAAGGGTAGGAAGATCAGCAACAATGTATGTTTGGCTTGATAATATGATGCAATTGATTTAAGAGAGACATTGTGAAACAATGGAGATGAATACTTCAATTATGAAAATGTTGGAAATGATGAATATTGGTGTATTATAGAGTACTGGTGCTGGTGCATTACATTATGATGTTACAAATGCTTTGGGAAAACTATATACTTTGCCTAGTTTAGAGACTGATACTCCTAAATTTTACTATGCTTACATGTTGATTGAAGATTCATAAAGAAGGTCCATTTTTTAGTTTATCAAATTATACAAAGAGAGTTGAATGCATAAAGTTTATATATGAGCATGAGAAACATGAAAAATATTAAACATAGTTTTTATGCATTACTATGTTTAGTTTGTTATTCTTATAATCTGTGCACTTATATTGATATAGTGTGTTTTAAGACATTATGAACTTGGTTAGATTATTTTGTTATATGGCTTTACTCTCAAGGAATGTTTGGATCCATTCATTATTAACTAGTGCTCTATCTATCTTTTACCTCAAAAACCATCTTCCTTTTTAGTTATTGCAGTACATATAAAAGTTACGTTGCATCCTCAAATTCGTAACTTGAATATTATCTACACATCATCTAAAATCCTCTATATGATTTATGATACAAGAGTTACCCTCAGGATGTAGCATGCTGTTAAAGACCAATAATATAAGCTAAGGGGAGTTAATAACTAATGTTATATCTTTAAGCTTAAACCAAAAAGGAATACTTTGCGAGATTTTAAGCATATGCATAGGTCACTTGTAACTTAATATGTTCTTGCTTCAACTTCAAAGATAAATGCAACAATCATTCAATTATTAAAGAGCACAAGATTTTAATCTTTTTATTATCAAATGTAACAACAATCTGCCATTATAATAAATTTAATGATTGATAACAACTTTCAATAGTTCTTTAATAATTTTAATTGCTTACATTTATCCTCCTTCAACATAGTTTTAAAAAAATCAAAGAGATATTCATGTATATTGAAAATTGTTTCAGTTGATGATTATTCAGTTGTAATCTAAGTCTCAACTTATAGCTAGACAAAAGTTTGTAATTTAGATGCCATAGTCCATCCTTTAATATCTTTTAAGCTTGTGTAGAATTGCCAATCTTGAATAGGAACACATTGTCCTCATTCACTAGAACCTCAACTAGAATATGTTATTTCCATTAATGTTGTTGCCAAGATTTCATAACTACGAAAGGGGGTCTTTTATCCATAAAAAGCCAATAAGTGTTGTATCCCATCTGGTCACACCTTCTTCTAGGATCTTAATAAGTGGAGCTACTATGGTATTGTCATAGCTCCTCTGGTAGATAGTAATGAAATTTTAGGTTAGGAGTGGAGTACCCAACAACTTGGTGCCATGATTTTTTTATTGATGTTTCTTGAAGTTGTGCCTTTTTGAGTTTATGTCTTTTGAGATCTAGTATAGGGAAAGTTTAGTAGAGCTTATAACATAGAGATTAGAGAAATGGATAGGTGAGGGATGGATAGGTTAGGGAGAGGGTAAGCGGTTTCTAACTAGATAAAGGAAAATTTCTAGACCTATTAGTGTTAGGCCAAAAATTTTACTCGAAATAGTAAAATGGAAAAAGTAAAAGAGTTTATAGAAATATGATATGCTGAACGAGTGAGATGGAAAAGCTAGAAGAACATCAAAAGGAAGAAGAAAAGAGGATAAGATGGTTAGAAGCAAGAAAATAGGCTTCTTAATAAGCCTAGGTACGCCTAGCCAAAATTTTTTTACTAAGACCTAAGCTTGGCCTGAAGCTAAATCTGGCCATAGGCACACAGCCAGAGCCCAAGCTCGATTAGACCTAAACAGTCTAACGCTTGGCCCTACTCAATTTTTAATTTTATTACAATTGAAAAATAGTGATCAATATTGTTTTTTTTAAACTTGCGAACCTTGAGCTGGGTTGGGCTCAACTCAAGAAGCCCACCCAAATTTTGAAATAAAAAGGATCGAAACTAAGCCTATAGTTCGATCAAATATGGCATAGCGTATCGATTTTGGGTCAGGCTAAGCCTAGGCATAATTGCCAACCCTAAAGAAGAAGAAGAGAAGAGAGGTTAAACGGTTGATGGAATAAGGGTGGAATAAGATAGAGCAACTAAGTTCGTAAACCTAGAATGAACAAATCGAGAGCTTAAAAGTACGATAAGAATAAGAAGGAAGCAAAGATGGTTATGATAAAGTTAGGGGAGCATAGTACTGGTAAACATGTCCACGATAGACTATGCAAGTACTCACCAAAGAAAAGAAAAGTTAGAGCTTTTACTATTTTTCAAGAAACCAATTCCTACTATTTTTAATGTCTTTTTGATATGCTAAACTTAATAATAATACTAATTAACTTGTTTAATATTCTCTTAGACCTCTAAACTCAATTAAATTATTAGGTAACTTTTTCTATCTTATAAGTTCTTTGAGGTTAATGTTAGTGCACAATAACTACTACCATTAATAAATTATTTAGAAATTCATTTTTTGTCAATATATAAAATAACTAAAACAAATATTATTACATAATTATAAATTATTTATAAACATTAATAATCTTATTTATTTTTTGATATTATATAAAAATAAAAATAATTTATTATCATTTCAAATTGAATAATGTGTTACCAATTATTAATAAAATATGATAAATTGATTTATTATCAGTAGTTAATGAAACAATTTTATGTTGCATATTAAATATTTATTGAATAATATAAGAAATTGTCATTTTAGTTATTATTTTTACATAATATATGAATGTTTAATGAAAGGACTAATATAATATAACAAAGCAATATTGCACACTGTATACTTATTTATATTTTTATAAGTAATAATATGTAAATAAAATAGGAACAATTCTAAAATTTTTATTTATTAATAATAAAAACAATTAAGTTTGTTATTAATTATTTATAAACTATGAATTATAAATAGATATAAAAATTGGTCTTTTTATTTATTATTGATGTTACATAATAACTGAAATATTATTGAAAGACTTAAGTTACTATCATATTACTAATAATAATTTAGTATTAAAGATTAAACATTAATATATTTTAATAAAAATCATGATAAATTAATATATTAATATATTTGACACATACAACCCCGTATGTTTGCTAATTTTTAGTTGCCTCCTTTACAAGTTAGCAAAATAATTGAGGGATAATAGATTATAAAAGGTATAATCTTTTAGTATTTGACCTTTTAAAGTTTTTAATTTTGTGATTAATATTTCAAAACTTGTACAACTCAATTCAAACTATTTTTTTGATAATTTTTTATTGATGTGATCTGCTCACCAAATGACACCTTGATATCCATTCAATAGCCATATCGATAAACAACTGATAGAAATAACGTTTTGATTTGGGTTGCACAAATTTTGAAAAGTTAATCATTAAATTAAAGGCTTTTAAAAGTTGAATATTTAATTGAAATTGCTTTTAAAAATTAACCACTTTTAAATTTGTTACAATTTATTGTGATCTTTTCACAAAACATAAGAATTGATGATGTTAGAGTAGTACTCTAAAGGCAACACCTTTAGTACTTTTATACAAAATTTATTATGATTAATAAAGTGAAAGGCAATTTTTCATTAATTTGATGTTTATCTATTTATAAATTGATGCCGATCTTAAATCGAATTAATGAAGTCCATGATACAATACATAGTATGAAGGAAATCATGATGAGATCATGATAATGAGATTCCTATCATGTGCAATTATGTTAGTATCTAAATTATCCCTCGTCATAGAATTAATAAGACAGGACATTATTAATCTAGATTGACTAGCATATGTTATACTCCTAGATTTGATCAAGCAATGGATCTCATAAACTGTAAGCATGGGATATTTAGAGTTAATATGTGGATGCTTACTAAGAGTAGTAAGTATATCGGATGACTGACTATGAGATTATCATATAGATGATCTATCAAATTTCAATGATTAATCTCAATATAGAAATTGGTCAAATATCCTTAGACTTGAGGTATTCAAGGATATTTTGGATAGTGATCCTGTGCTTTAACATCATTCCTTATTGCCTTAAGATGAGGTCGCTTATAGAGTGGTGATTGGGTACAGCTATTGCTATTCGAAGGTAATTAAGTAGCCAATAAAGGATTCACCACTCCTGATAGAAAGAGATGATACCCACAACCTCTTGTCGGGGTCATTACTCGGGAGTCTCTGGCTAGAGTAGCTATGTGTCATGAAGAGAGTCTTCAATGACATATAGATTAATGAGATCTCAGGATAAGAACTAACATCACTTGAATTAGATGTGACGTAGTCAGTCTACGTCATATCTAGTGGGAGTTGACACATATCCCATACTCCGAACTAAGTGGGGTATAGAATCGAATTGCACAATAATTATCTATGGAAAGGTTCGTAAGTTGAATAATTAACTATCGAAGAGTTTGTGTGTTAATCCACTTATATTTCGGTAAATTGGCATCATGAAACCCTTCATGATTTGCTTGAATTAAAAGTTAATTCAAGTGGCATGAAGCCATCCATGATTTACTTGAATTCAGAGTTAATTCAAGTACCCAAAATAACTATGAACCTAAGGATCACATGCATAAACTATTGGATGAAAACAAAGTGTGCATGGTTGTCATTGGAGTAGGTCACGATCGTGACCAAAGGCACAACAGATGATGCATAAGTGAGTTCTTCACTTCTGTACATAGACTAATAAGTTAAAAATACATTTAAGCGAGAGGATAAGGGGTCCAAAAGTGTTCTAGAGTTAGAGAGAAATGGTCTTGAGTCTTGTTCATGCAATTTGTGCAATTGTTACATGAATCTAATTGCATGCAACATAATCTTGATCTATCTCTCCATTTAAGCATCTACTTGAACTCATCTTGTTCGGTGCTTTAACCACCCTTACACACTGCTTTTTCTTCATCTTTGCGTATTCTTGAGTGATCAAGGAAGGGCTATAGCCTAAATAAGGAGAAGATTAAAGAAAGGAGGAGCATTATCAAAGGTACATGTGCTGAAATTTCATATTCTTATAATATGTGTATGCAAGCATCTAAGATTCTGGATTTTAGGGATGTCGTGGGGTTGGAATTTAGATTCTGACACTTCCGCTGCCTTGTTGTCCATGTGATACATGAATCCATGACCCCCTAACAGATGAAACACATAAACTATTGATATATTTTTATTCAAAATAAAATAATATTGGATCAAAGATTTAAGAATTGATTAAAACTTTTGTAATATCAAAATAAAATTTTGATTTTTTATGAAAGATCTAATTTGTAATGTCAATAATATTTTTTATGGTAAAAGGTGCTATTTCTATCTAAAAATTTTAATTAAAATTGAAATTAAATATAAATATTTAATAACATTTAGATGTTATAAACATTATTTTATTTAAAATTTAAATTAACATAACCTTAAACATATGTTTAATTTCTTTTAAAAATATTTAACATATTATTAAAAACCAACTTTATATAAAATGGGTTCTATGGAACCCGACATTATCATTGAAACCTTCTCTAAGAACTCAATCCCCATATTGGCAGAAGGTATGATAAAAGTTGCAAATGGATTTCATTCATACTTGTTAATTATTCTACAAAAAGGTTTTAGGTTGAAAATCTTATGTTCATATTCAAAAGCTTCGTTGGTGTCGCTCATGTCTTGTGTACAAAATTTTGGCAATTATATAGTTGTTACTGTCAAAGCATTAGGGAAATGAAAGAGCTTGCTATTGGGGTGGAACTCACTGGCTTAACATTCCTTAACTAGTTTTGAACTTGCCATTGATCTTGATAGCCGAGGCAAGCTAACCACTAGGAGAAGGTATCATAGAAAGGGTTCAAGATTACAGGGATTGTGCACACTGATATAATGACAATTAGAATATGAAATCTGCTTTTAAAATTAAGATTTATTATGTGTATACAGGTTTAAGTTTTATCACGAAATTTAAATAAAATATTTTTCAATGTTAAATTATTTTAGAAAAAAATTAAAATTTCAAAATATTAAGTCACAAACCTTTTTAGAAATTAAAAAAATTTAAGTCACAAACCTTTTTAGAAATTAAAATGAATTTATTTATGAGAAATGAAATGTTAAATGTAGCGTAATCGTTTTACAAGTATTAATGGATAACTTGAGCAAATTAGAGTCGGAAACTAGTCGGAAACAAAAACCCTGACATTTTGCAACTCTTTCTCTGTCAATAGTGCTCGTGTCAGGGATTTTTGAGCCGTACTAATCTGTCTATTCCGGAAGAATTGGGCTGGTACTTTGGGAAGTTGGTAAGGAAGTTTGCGAGGCTTCTTGGGGGGCTGATGTATAGGTTATTCCTAATTAGGACCTTGACCTTGGAATTAGAGGGAAGTGCACGTTGCGAGGAGGGGAAGGATGGTAGGAGAATTTGGGACCTACCAATTGTCAATACCCTATAAATACGCTTCATTTCTTTAGCCATAGTTACCTTAAGCTTTAGTTAGAGTTTGATGGTTGAAGAGGCATAAGAGTAAGGCTTAATAGCCCAGAAACTAGTCCTTTAAGTACTCTTCATGCATCCACTTTACCCAAAGGTTTTCCTTTTCATTAAAAATGCTTCAGATCCTCTTAACCAAGAGAGTTTTATTAGTAGCTCTGATAGACTTTATCCCTAATCGCCCTTAAGATTTAGTAGGCATATTACCTTCCACTTAACCTTTGGGAATCCCTTGCTAGTTCCTGATCCACTACATAGGAAATTTCTACACATTCCTTTAGTTCATTTATGAAAATCTTCATAGGAAATTTCTACACATTCCCTTCGTTTTTAAAAATCTTCAGTCTAGTGACAAGTTTATAAGCTTAGTATCCTTCAACTTGAGTATCTAGAGCCCTACTTATCATATCCCTTTATATTGGCTATCATATTTAAGAAACTAAAAGGAGTCTTTAGTTTCATCAAGTGCAGGTATAGGTTTATTTCTACATGGGAGTGATCTGCAACACCTTGAGAATTGAAAAATCCATAGCTAAGGGGAAGATCCCTGATGTTTTACGCTATAATCATAATTACGTAGGGCTTTGGAATCCCTTGCCTTTATGATTTCTACTAGATTTCTTTCTTAAAGGAAGAGAGGATTTGAGTGAGGAATCTTTACTAGAACGACTAAGATCAATAGAGGTTTCAATTTGATGATGAACGGGCTGAACTGCATCTGATCAAACGTGTTACCCTAGGCTAAAAGCTCTAATTTTGTGTTTTGTACGGAAGAGGAAGCTTGGGCTTTAACAATTTTTTTATAAGGAGGATTGGGGGACTTAGGTTCAGTTTCTAAGGGAGGGATAACCTAAGGGTAGGTGGGATTGTTAGGTGTTATAATAGATTGAGAAGAGGTAATTTTAGAGATACGGGATTATCTGAAACAGAAGGGCTAGGAGAGGGTATAGTTGGAATGATTTGAGGTTTAACTATAAATTCCTTGGCTATAAGTTCCTTGGAGGAGGGGTTGAGTGTCTAAGGGCTTTAAGGAGAGTGATTTAGGCTTTCAAGCTTTTTTCCTTGAGGTAGTTTCAGCATGAGGATTCTGACTCCATTTCTAAGGAAATGACATTTCTACTTTAGTGGGAGAGGTATTTCCATCTTTTCTTAATCTTAATGCCTTAAAGAGTCTCAGGCAAGGTTGAATCTTTATGACAACTTCTATGCTTATTTTTGCATAACCAACTCTTCTTGTGCAATTTGCTCATCAAGTCTCAGAGGTTTGCCTAATGCACTTGCAAGATAGCCGAGCCCTAAAGTAGATCAAGACTTTAGGAGAATGTTGTGAAAGCAAATCTAGAGAGGAATCTTCTTGAGAATGGTTTTGTCAAAGTATAAACCAAGGTTCCATTTCCTGATGAATATGGGCTTACCTCTTCAATGCAATGGTTCCAACTTAAGAACTTCGGATAAATATGCAGTATCCCTAAACTTGAAGAAGTCCTCTTCTGTGACAATATAACATCCAGTATCATTGAAGCCAGATCAAATTAATGATGTCTGTCACTTTTTCGGTTGTCATAGGAAATTGTACGAGCTGATTTTTAAAGAACCAGTACAAGAGGGGTATTTTGTAAATAATGAACAAAGTGACTTATAAAAGAAGCTAACTTCAAATAAGAAAAAAAAGCTTGTCTTCCTCCTCCTCCCTCACTTATGACATTCACTATGGAAGCTTCTCTCAAAATTTTCAAGCTTTGTGACAAGAAAGTGAAGGAGAATCAAGCCAATTAATCGATACAAAACGGTAAGCCTCGA
>JANZXP010038400.1:0-12294 GCA_027576715.1 Erythroxylum flavicans | reverse complement strand
GGGAAATGTCATGAATGCATGTACAGTCATTTTTCATGTGCAAAAATCACTGTTCACGTGTATATGGATATTATATAGTGCATGAGCATGAGATGTGTTTCCCTAAGTTCTCCGATTGATCTCTCGTGTACCAGTTTCTGTGGTTCGACCCTTTGTATGGAAACGGGATGTTACATATTATGTATAAATGAATGACTGAATGATGATGTTAAATGATTATGAGATGTGAATTAAGAAAATATACTCAGAATAGTCAAATTAAGTATGCATTACACATGACACATATACATATGTATATGAGTGAATGTTTATATGATTGTGTTGATTAGCAATGTATGTAAATGTGTATTGCATGATATAAAAGCATAAATTGAACGACCATAACTAGACATTACCAGGACATTGAGGTAATAGCTAACTGGAGCGTACTATGAGTAACCTAGATGTTCTCACTATAATTGATTATATTTGCCTAAATTTTGATTATTGAATTGATAATTATGTGAATGTGAAAAATGCCGAACATTGATGGTCCGAGGAGTTTGATAATTGAGATCATATTGGAAGTGCTTCATTGAATGAGAATTCGAAAGAAATAAGTGTTCTCAATAATTATGTTGAATGCCAGACTTAGGTATGAGGAAAATGTGAAAGTGAATGTGTTTACTGAGAGAATGTGATTGATTGAATATATGTGATTTGATGCATTTCATTACATGATATGCATGATTAGATAAAGGCAGTTGTGACTGGAGTAGCTAATGAAAAAGAGCTTAAAACTCAGAATGTGTATAAGAGCTATAGGCTCACTATTAAAATGAGCCTAGTATCCACAATGGTTACAGGATAGTTATCAATAAACCTGGTATTCACAATAGATACAGGACAGTTAAAAAGGCACTTGGTTATAACAACGTAATAATTGAAAGTGAGTCACATGTGCATTGCATATACATTTTAATATGTATTTTTTAATGATTGAAATGGTTTATCTGTACTATTCTGAACTGAAATTGTGAAATAAGAAGCAATATGTGATTATATGAACTGTCTCTGAAATCTGACATGTGAATTGTATATATGTTATGATATAAGTGAGCACATCAATGATGGCTTGCTCACTTAGCTTCTAAGACAAATTAGAAGAAACCTAGCACTGTATTTTTGATATCAAGAAATGGTTCAAAGTTGGTCAGCTGAGATTGAGGAGTTTAGATAGAATATGCTTGTATAGTTCTCATTTCATGTAAAATGTTGTAAAAAGAGCTGTAGACTCTGATAAGCTTTCGGTATTGTATATATGTGGATTATGTATGAAAAGCTACAGTGTGTTATGTTTTATAAATGAAATGAGGAATTGAGTTTTTGTATATTATGTTATTCGTATTTTAATGATGATGCCATATAAGTGAATGTGACTACTCTAACGCGCTGCTTTCATGGAGTACGTTTCCAAACGTCCATTGGATGTCAAGTATACATGCTCGGTGGAAGTGGGGCGTTACAATCTAGGACTCTACAGAAAGCTCTAGGGATGTTCTACAAACCCTTCAACTTATTTCATAAAAAAGATCCAGATTTAGAGAAATCACGACTGGAAATTTCGGTTCATTTAGGTAAGTCACCGATCTCCTATTTTTAGTCATTTTTGGCCAAAAATAACACCAGCATCATGTCTAGCTGCCCTAAAAATCGAAGAAAGGGGGAAACTCAACACCAATCGACCTATTTTATTGGTGAACTGAAATGGGTCACCTTTGAGCTTTAATCCTTTGATTCTCGTAAAATGAGAGGAGTTTTAACTCAAGAATAGTTCCATTGGATTTTGAGAGGTGAGCTCATCATTTCTAAGTGGGTGGTGAAGATCATCACCTCTCTGATGCCGGTGCATGTAGCCCATATTTCCGTGACGATGGTGATTTTCTAACTAGCCCAAAAATAGATGGAAATAATTTTTAAAATTCCCAAATATTATGTGAATCAATTTTTATAAGAGAGGTGTATTCAAATTCTTCATAGTTTGTGAGATAAAAATTTAGAAAGGGTTATGTTCTTATATAAATGCATGAATTTAATTAAATTGAGTTGTTGATGATTAGGATTGAGAATATTTAGATGTATTGAATATAAATAAGGATGTATGGGTTATAAATTAGTATAATTGAAATGTGAATTTCATTATTATGGATTTTACAATGTAAATGTGGATTCAATTGGGCATAGATATGTAGTTTGGAGGCCTAAATTGAGTTGTAGCTATTGGTGGATATAGAAGTGTATTTTTATTATAAGAATGACCCTTCTTTCAGAAGGGGGATGTCCGTTTTATAGGAAAAACTATGTTAAATTTTCAGTAAGCTCCTCGTAAAACGTGATATTATCATTTTTAAATGAAAAATAAAGTTCCTTAGTATTAAATCATGGTATTATTCTTGAAGTATCTAAAATTGGTTTACGATTTAAATCCTAATATTCATTCCTACTTTTCTTTCTATAGATCAATCAAGAGTAGAACCTCAATTCGGCACGAAGGAACGCATTCCACCAGTGAGTTAATATTAATGGTTATGAAGAAGCATTAGAATTCATTATCATATTCATTCTAGAAATCATCATCATTATCATATGCATACATGTATATATATGTTTGTTATGCAATGTTATGCTTGTCTGGATAAGTGATGATGTGGAGGATTATTATTGTATCATGCACATAGTGATTCAATTAGTCAGTTTTGGATTTAGGTTAGTATTTGATCCATTAGTGGATCAATTGATTAAGATATGAGATGGTTGGGGCAATTCGATTGAGCTTGCTCTCAGACAACAACCGATATATGGTATATGATAGGTGACATAATTGTGGCAGTTTGGTTGCTCTTGCTCTCGGAAAATAATCATGTCGTAGTGAGGCATGGTGGTTTGGTTGAGTGTGGCTCTCGGATCGTAGTCGACTACATTAGACCAAGTGACCCATGTGGAATAAGAGAGCCATATGGCTATAGTCTATAAGTAAGGGGTATATTATAAGGTCATTTGTCAATCCTCCACTATTATTTGTGATTTGTGGTTGTGATGATTTTATGACATGATATTGATATGGGAAATGCATGCATATTTATGAAGAAAATCATTATGTTATGAAATTACATTTATGGATGTAATACATTATAAATACATACATATATATGTATCATTTGAAATCTTTAAGAGTGCATAACATAACCATAGTATTAATTCACTCAATAAGGTCTGACTCCTCTTAACTATTTTTTAGGATCTTCTTTTTAGATCTCTTTTAGCAGAGCACTTCGTTGGTCTTCTTCCTTTGTGGCATTTCGATGTATGTTTGTTTCTGAGCTTTGACTCTAGAGTCAAAGTAGTCTTGTATATGTTGGATTTCCCTTGTATAAACTATTACAAAGTTATAGCAACTTAAGTATTGTATATTGTTAGAACTATTTGATTATTATCAATACGAGTTTGGTAGTTTTAAAATCTCATCTTTATTATAGATATAGGGATTTGACAACATTTTAGGCTTGTTAAGGGTCTAGCAAACCTTAAGTTTAAAGTTCCTTTAGTGCCAATCATAGTTTAAGGTTGAGTCGTGACGATAAGTTATGTTTTAGTAATATTTTTATTCACATATTTAATTCATTTTCATGTTTATTTAAGTATTTTTAGTGATTTTAATACTTAAGTCATTCCTATTTTTGTTTTTAGGTCTAGTTCACTCACTTGGAGTAAAAAGGAATGAATTTTGACAAGTTTGGAACAATTTGGGGCTACTTTGATTAACTTATGGAGTGCATGACAATGTACATAGCTGTGTTGGAGAGCTTGGAGGCATGATAAGTGTTTCTTACGGAACACGACCAGGTTGGCTACTAGCACACTCTTGTTGAATGGTAAAAAAGGCCATATTTATGGTATATGCCTGTGTCTATACACGTGCTAGCTTTAGATAACATTGCATTAATTTGAAGAACACCTTCACTAATATGTATGTGTATCTCGTTAGATTCAGATTTCAAATTTTAAAAGGTAAAATCGAGTTATGAAAGATAAAGGAGGAAAGGGAAACATAAGGAGAAACATTAAAATGGCACAAAGAAAGAGGAAAAACCAAAGAAACCTTTTTGGAGTAGATTTTCATCAATTTAGAGTGAAGATTTTCAAGATTTTAGGGATTTAAATCATATTATTCTTGACTTTCAGCTTTTTCTTTAGTTCTTATGTTTTGTTAGATATTATGATGGGCAAAACCTTTTTAAGGTGCTTGGATTAGATGAACCTCAGGATGGATCTTGTAGCAACTTAAGATTCAATTATATGTTATTATATATTCTTAAATTAATATTACCAATATATTGATTCATGTATGACTTCATGCAATTAAGATTGAGAAATCCAATGTATGAATAAATCTAGCATATTTAAAAGGATTTACATGCAAACTTATATATAGTTCGACATAAATATTTTGAATTAGGGTCAAACCTAATAGTGAAATTCATAAATATATTAGTGCAATTCTAGGGGTTTAAATTAGAAAGATATTTCATTTAATCAACTGAGGATTAGGAATTAACAATATTAAGAAAGATATTAGCATAATTAAGGAATTTTTATAATCCAATCAATTGAAAATAAATTAATTAGTGGAATCATAATTACAAGAGAAGTTTCGGAGGAATTCAAATTCCAAGTAAATTTTATATTATTAGTTGATTTTCACTCTTTGTTATTTTAATCTTTTAATTGTGCTAACTTATTTTTTTCTTTTATTTGAAATCTAGATTATTATCATCACCTAAGTTGTAGGTTAGATAATAGGAAAAGATTCATTACTAGTATCCATAGTCTTTATGGGATTGACAATTAGTACTTTAAGCCTTATAGAACAATAGGTGCATTTTCCTTAGACAGTCTATATATTAAAAGAATTGAGTTATATATTACATAAGAAAGTCCACAAAAGTTTTAGCAACATTTTTTAGGACTAGGACGTTAGAAAATTTTAGTTGTTATTAACATAACCATTTATTTCCTATGAATTTATTATTTTGATCATAATATGTATTTTTATTATTGCTTTTCATAAACTAGGTTTGTTTATGACCTAAAGCAATTCATTGGAATTAGTCAAGGGAGATCTTAAAATCGAAAAGATAACTTTGTAAAACTTCAAAACTAGGGCTAGATAAAGGGATGAGGAGTAAGAGAGATAATTTGAGAACATACAACTAGAAAATATGGCAAAACAATAAATAACTATATTTGAGTACTTCAGGCCATCGAATCAGATTGGTCTAGCATCGTCAAACCAACTATTAAAGCTAATAACTTTAAGGTTAAACTAAATTTTATGCAGTTAATGCAACAATTTTTTCAGTTTTATGGATTGTAAGATAAGGATCCAACTGCTCGCATCACTAATTTTTTGGAGATTTGTGATACTTTAAGATAAATAAGTCCATTAATAATGCAATTAGGCTAAGGCTATTTCCATTTTCATTAACGAGCTAAGCTAAACAATGACTAAACTCTCTTTCTAGAGGATTGATCATGAATTAGGATTAGATTGTGAAAAAGTTTCCTTTAGTCAAATGGCAAAAATGAGGAATGACATCTCTTCCTATGTCAAAATTGAATCAGAGACTTTATATGATACATGGAAGAGACTTAAAGACTTATTAAGAAGATTCTCAGGTCATGGTCTTCCTGTTTGGTTACAAATATAGGCATTGTATAATGGTCTGAATCCTTCAACTAAATTGATAATAGATGTTACAGTTGGAGGAATCTTAAATAACAAGACACCTAAAGTAGCCTAAAAGTTGATTAAAGAGATAACTTTGAATAGCTAATGATGGAATTTAATATGAGTTAAAGCTAATAAGTTGATCAAAATTTATAATGTAAATGTAGTAACAAATTTAGCGATATAAGTAGAATCTTTTGGAAAAAATATTTGTGGGTTATTGATCACACAATTAGCAACTTAAATGATGTTATATGAATTATTTAGAGGAGAGCATGCAGGCTAAGATTTTCAAGCCAATAAGGTTGCCTCGATAGAAAATAACCCATATAATAATACTTACAATAAAAGATGAGGAAACACCTAAATTTTTCTTAGGAGAATCAGGCAATCCTCCACCTAGGTTTTAGAAATAAAATCCTACTCAAAAGAAAAAGCCTAGTTTGGAGGATATCATGACTAAATATATTCATGCATATAAAATTTGGTTCCAAGCTATTGAAGCTTCATTAAGGAATCAAAAGGCTTTTATCTACAACTTGTATAATCGAATAGGACAAGTTAATAAGCTAATTTCTAAGAGACCATAAAGAGGCCTACCTAGTAATATTAAGACAAACCTGAAGGAGAATGTAAAGGTAGTCAAATTTAGAAGTGACAAGGAGTTGAGTATGAAAAGGAAACCAGTTGATGGGAGAAGATTAAGATAAAAATAAAAGGATAAGGAAAGAGATAAAGAAGGTAAGCAACCCAAGTTAGTGAATGAGTTCAAGCCTTGTATCCCATATCCAGTTAAACTGAAGAAAGATCGTAGAGATTAATAGTTTGGGAAGTTCCTAGGAGTCTTTAAACAATTATATATTAAATTACCTTTTATTAAGGTTTTTTTAAAAATGTTAAAGTATGCCTAATTTTTAAAGGAGACATTATTGAACAAAAATAACTTAGAGGAATTATCCACAATGACACTTAGCAATGAGTGTTTGACCATCCATTGGAACAAACTACCTAAAAAGTTAAAAGGGGAAAGGAATTTCATTTTCCTTTGCTTAATTTCTAGTTTATCAATTGAAAAGGCATTAGTTGATTTACAGGCTAGCATTAGCTTAATACTCTATAAGCTATTGAAGAGACTAGGGTTAAGTGAACTATAATTAATAAGGATCTGCATATAGTTATCTAATAAGTAAATGAAATACTCCAAAGACATCATAGAAGATGTATTAAATAAAGTTAAAAAATTTATATTCCTATGTGATTTTTTCATATTAGATATGGATAAGGATATCGAAGTACCTTTTATATGAAGCCATCCTTTTTTAGCCACAGTTATAATGTAAGTGATAGTAAACTTATGTTAAGAGCATGAGATGAAGAGGTTACTTTAAAAATGTTTGAAGCTTTGAGACATTCTTTTGAATAGGACGACACTTATTACATTTTAGATGTGTTTGATTTCGCAATAGCAGATTTTGTTCAAGAAAGTATAAGTGACAACCTGTTGGAGTTATATCTGGTCAAAAAATAGTAGTTTAGTCTCTGACATGAAGATGGAGTAAGCTAACGAGGGAGCATCAAGATAATAACATTAAACAAATTCTTCTTATGAGGAAACCTAGGCTTTTTAATATGGTAATTTTGTTTAAATTAGTTATATTCTAGATTTTTAGATTTCAGTTTCCGTAATTTAACTTATATCTATGTTAACTTTATGGTTTAGTATAAATTTTCATTTGGTTTATAGTTAATGGGTTCCATTTTCATCTTTAATGCATTGGATATGTTTTTTGATTTATAGGTGTGAAAACAGGTGAAATTTTGACTAAGTCAAAAAGTTACAGAGAATAACACACCTGTCAACACAACTATGTTGATGGCTATGTTAAGCTACACATTTACTTTAACAAAGACATAATTATGCTCCACCATACAAGGAGTGTCAAAAAGTTACAGTAAAAAACATAATTAACAATATACCCTTGTTGGCAATCGTATTATTAAAATATCACTAAGTCACCTACATACGTATCGACACCATCTATTGATTTAAGTAGATAAGTGATTAAGAAATAATAAGTACTATAGTAAAAAACATACTCTTGTTGGTGACCATATTGAATTATGTTACCTTTTCTCTTGTCTCCAAAAAGTTAGGGAATGCTTCACATATACTAACATGCCTATGTTAATGGCCATGTAGATTTTAAGTTTTTAAAATTTAGTTTCAAAACAGTTTTATTAAGTCCCAACAAATTTATGTAATTTATCATTTTATTTTTGTTTTAATATAATCTAAATACATGCCTATGTATGTGCTGTGTTCTACTGAGATATTGGAACTGAAGAAACTTTTGATCTTTTCATCAAAGTTGTGATCTTTTCACCTTTTTGTGATCTGGGATTCCACTAAATTCTGTCAGTTGGGCGTTAGATTCCTGTTACGGCTATTGGTCTTTAGTTTTCTCTTACGTTTGTTGCTCTTCGAACTGCTACTGGAATTCTCCAATTTAAAAAAAAAACACGTCTTCCTCACGCAGTCACCGCCACTGTCACTGACCATTCAGTCCTAATCTCTCTTTGGTTCTTTGGGTATTTGCTTTCTCTGTGTGTGGTTGTATTGGACTTTTGAGATTAACAGCTCCCGCCTCCTAGAACTCAAATTCGTCGCTAGTCCAGTGAATCCAATAGCCCGCTCGCCAGCACTGAACCCTGAGATCGCTGCTTACGCCTTACAGCTTATTTACTTAGTTCAACAGAAAGACCTGGCTTTTTCCTTGCCAACGGATCTTTCTCTCTCTACTTCTTCTGCTCAATGGATCTTTCTCTCTCTACCGCTTCTGCTTCATCATTCTTTTTGCCCCCTTTATATATTGATAAAGAAGGAACTGAACATCTACAGAATTTGTGTAGCTAACTCACTGGTGTCGCCCCTTCTCTACTCTGGGTGGCGGTGATCTCCACCCCAAAACTTGTATCAGGTATTTCTTGTACTGGTGCCATTTCGCTGTGTATCTTCTTGCAGGTCGGAGCAGCCCACATGGTCAGGAGCGGCACGGGTAATTTTAGTTTTATTCATCTCAGTATTGGTAATATTGCTCGTTTTTAATTAGTGATTTATCTAATATACTTACCTAGGTTCTTCTCCTAAAGTTGTCGAGGTGCCTCGCTTTTGGTAGTGTGGAGCGGGCATGTTATCTCGTTTTCCCTTTTTATTTTCATTCCTATTACTAATATTAATATTATTATTATTATTCTTTTTATTATTATTGTTTTGCTCTTCTTTTTTAGGTAGTATTTGCGAAATTGCATAATAGACCCGCGTAGTAGTAATGATAACCTGAGATCGTATCCAGTGAGTAGGGGCCGCAGGAAGGAGCTACGGTCGGTACTTAGAATGTGGGGACCCTGAACGAGAAATCATTCGAACTCGCCGATGTATTCCGGAAAAGAAGAGTCGATGTCGTCTGCCTCCAAGAAACAAAATGGAAAGGGCAGAAAGCAAAGGAAATTAGAGGGTACAAATTGTGGTATTCAGGAACTGAAAGTAGGAAAAATGGAGTAGGAATTATGGTGTTAGAGAAATACAAAAGCAGTGTAGTAGAGGTGAAGAGATTTGGGGATAGACTTATGACGGTAACCTTAGTTGTAGGACCGGAGCTGGTAAATATAGTTTGTGGCTATGCACCCCATGTAGGGTTGGAGGATAGTGAGAAAAAGGAATTTTGGGACCAGTTGGACACTGTAGTAACTACCATTCCTAGAGAACAAAAACTCTTCATCGGCGATGATTTCAATGGCCACGTCGGAGTAGGGGTCGACGGATGCCACCGGGTTCACGGAGATTTTGGCTTTGGCGTAAGGAATGACAGTGGCGGAGAGTTGCTAGACTTTGCATCAGCACATGACTTGATGGTGGTTATCACTTTCTTTAAGAAGAAAGATGACCACTTAATCACTTTCCAGAGTGGAAGACGAAATACACAAATTGATTACGCTCTTGTACATCAAGGGGACCGACGTAGTTGTCGAAACTACAGGGTCCACCCGACAGAAAAGGTGGCATCGCAACATCTTTTATTAGTTACAGATGTTGCATGGAGAACTAAGATTAGAGCACCTGTTCGTGCACAGCGAGAAAGGATACTCTAGAAAAATCTCAAGGGAGATACGGAGTTAAACTTTCGAAATATTGTTGCTCCAATTTGTGCAGTAGAACGAGTAGGGGAGGCAGACCGTTTATGGACGGTCATGTCTACAACTATTCGAGCCCAAGCAAAGGAGATGTTAGGAGTTACCTCTGGAAAACAGAGAATGGATAGGGAATCGTGGTGGTGGAACGACGAGGTACAGATAAAAGTTAAGGCAAAGCAGGCAATTTTCAAAAGATTGATGGCAGCTACTGATGAGCAAGAGAGAGGCCAACGAAGGGAAGACTACCGACATGCCAAAATAGAAGCTAAAAAAGCAGTCTCAGCGGCAAAAACAAAGGCCTATGAAGAGATGTATCAAAGATTGGATACTAAAGACGGCGAACAAGATCTCTATAAGCTCGCTACGGCACGTGCCAGAAAGAGTAACGATATCGACACAGTTAGGCATATCAAAGGAGAAGACGGGAGAACACTTTTGGGAGATACCGACATTAAGGACAGGTGGGAAGCCTACTTCAATAACCTGTTTAACGAGGTGCGACATGAAGGCGCTGGTATAGAGAGTAGAGAAGAAGAGCGAACCCAGGGAACACCGTGTGATGCTGTTAGCAGAATCTCTAAAGAGGAGGTGAAAGAAGCCCTTAACAAGATGGGAAGAGCGAAAGCAGTAGGCACTGACCAGATACCTATTGAGGTGTGGAAGTGTCTAGGCGAGGTGGGGGTACAATGGCTTACGACTCTTTTCAACGTTATCCTGCACACGGGGAGAATGCCGGAGGAGTGGAGACGTAGCGTAGTAGTACCGATCTATAAGAACAAGGGCGATGCACAAGACTGTGGAAACTATCGAGGCATCAAACTTTTGAGCCATACTATGAAGCTATGGGAGCGAATTATTGAACAACGACTACGTAAAATAGTACAAGTGAACGAGAATCAATTTGGATTCATGCCTGAGAGATCAACTCTTGAACCAATCCATCTCTTAAGACGACTGATGGAGAAGTATCGAGAGCATAGACCGAGCCTACATATGGTCTTTATCGACTTAGAGAAGGCATATGATAGTGTGCCAAGAGAAGTTATTTGGCGATGTTTAGAAGCGAAGAATATTACTAGTACCTATGTCAGGACTATACAGGATATGTACGAGGCCGCTAGCACTTGTGTGCGCACGCCAGTGGGAGAGAAAAAGTATTTTCCGGTGGATATAGGGTTGCATCAAGGTTTAGCTTTAAGCTCGTTTCTTTTTGCGATAATAATCGATGTCATCATGCAGGACATATAAGATGAGGTGCCGTGGTGTATGTTATTCGCAGATGACATTGTATTGGTCAGAGAGACGAAAGCAGAAGCTAATAGGAAGCTCGAGCTGTGGCGCCAGACTCTGGAGACATACGGTTGCGGGTAAGTAGATCGAAGACTGAGTACATGACATGCAATTTTGCACAGAGTTCAGCGGATGACGGACAAGATGTTCGGATTGGAACTCACGCGATCACACACAAAGATAGTTTTAAATATCTAGGCTCTATCATCCGAGCGGATGGAGATGTTGATAGTGATGTAACTCATCGCATCCAAGCTGGATGGGTGAAATAGAGAGCAGCAACTGGAGTCCTATGTGATAGAAAAATTCCACTAAGGCTGAAAGTAAAATTCTATAGAACGGCCATACGACCGGCTATGCTCTATGGCTCTGAATGTCGGCCTATGAGGGTAGCGCAAGTGCGAAAGTTTGAAGTAGCGAAGATGAGAATGTTGAGATGGATGTGTGGTTGTACGATGTTAGATAGAATACCAAATAGGGTGTATAGAGAGAAGTTAGGCATCGTGGCTATCGGTGACAAGCTGAGAGAGTGGCGATTGAGATGGTTCGGACACGTGAGAAGGAGAAGTGTGACGGCACCAGTCAGGCAAGTTGAAAGGATCCAAGTCGAAGGAAAGCGAGGTAGAGGGACGCCAATGGGGGCATGGGAGGAGCAAATCAGACTGGACCTACAGGCGCTCAATCTATCTGAGGATATGGCATCAGATAGAAACAGTTGGCGACGCAGAATTTCGATCTTAGACGTATAGGGCGCGAGGGGTGCAGCGAGCTTTAGACAGCTATGAGGACCTGACTTGTGATCTGAAGTGGGGGGCGACAAAGCTCTACAGAGCCCCATATTGGCTATAGACTCCTGGGGCGGCGGATAGCCTGTCTACCGGGCGCCGTACCCCTGAACAACCGCTTGCCCTCCTACTGAAGCCCCATGAGGATACGACCTCTGTCTAGGATAAGCAGAAGAAGTTTCGAATGGGACTAGAGTCTCATATAAGAGATGATTAAGTTTTACCTCGGCTCTAATAGCTAGCAGACGTTAGATCAGGAAC
>JANZXP010038389.1:0-12295 GCA_027576715.1 Erythroxylum flavicans | reverse complement strand
CATCATGTCAATTGATTAGTTAGAAGAGAGATCTCGATGAATTCAATTGATCACCCATAGGATAGTTTAATAACTAGTTGAATCGATATAGTCATTGGGTAGGTTGAGAGATCATCCAATTGATTCCTTTTAATTTGATTAGGGAAAATTAATTACACCTTGAGAGAGGGTAGTTAATACATTCAAAAATCTAGGGTGAGACGCAATTCAATTAATAAAATACGAGGGAAACAAAATAGGAAAAAAGTAATCTCTAGTCTTTAGATTCTTGAATTCTATTTTTTCTGCAGTTTAGTATTGTCTATTGCTTTGTGTTAGTCTTTTAATTTTAATTTAATTTTTCAGATTATTTACATTAAACTATTTTGTTACTTAAATAAAGTTTTGTCTAAATTAAGTGGTGTATGGGCATTAATCCCTACGGGATCGATATTTGCTTTTTAACTACAAGTCACGACCCATTCACTTGCAGCTTTTTAGCATAAAACAAGTAGATAGGTTTTATCATCAACTATTTTTTAGCGTCGTTGCCGGGGATTGATTGTTTAGTATCTTGGTTAATTTAGATTACTTTGATTAAGAATTCTGATACTTTTCCTTATGTAATTGCAGATGCATGAATATAAGGAGCACGCAAAGAACAAAAGCAGTTAGTGAAGATGAATTTCTCGACATTAAGAGACACAAAAGAGAGTTAAGAAGGGTAAAGTGTCTAAACTTTTCACAACAAGATATGGATGAAGAAGGAGAGCAACGAGGATTAGAGAGGACTCTGATGGATTTTATGAGGCCAGGATTTAGTCCTTAAGGAGTGGCGAGACTAGTGGTCCAAGAAAATAATTTCGAGATAAAGCTGGCGCTACTCAACATTCTACAAAATAATATACAATTCTACGGGCTATCTAATGAGGATCCGAATGCCCACATCGTAAATTTCTTGGAGATCTGTGACATATTCCGATTCAACAGAATGTCTGACGATGTGATGAAGCTGAGACTATTTTCATTCACATTGAAAGATAGAGCTAAAGTATTGTACAATTCACTGAATTTAGGCCAGATTATGACATGGGAGTAGCTTGCCCAAGCATTCCTCGCCAAATATTTCCCATTGACGAAAACAACGAGGATTATCAAGGAAATTACAAATTTCCAACAAAACGACGGGGAATTTCTTTATGAAGTTTGGGAGAGATTTAATGAATTGTAGAGAAGTTGTCCCCATCACAACCTATCGAGAGAGTCCCTGCTTCAAACGTTCTACAATAGAGTGAATCCAAGCATGAGAGGTACAATTGATGCAGCAGTTGGAGATTCATTAATAAGGAAGACTGTGGAAGCAACTCATAATCTTTTAGAGGGGTTAGCGAGCAATAACTGCATATTGTCTAGTGAGAGGAGCAGACAGGGGCAGAAAGATTAAAAAGGTATGATACCTATTGACTCTGTGACTACTTTGCAAGCTCAAATTACAACTCTTACGAAGCAGCTAAATAACATGCAAAGAGCATCCTCCTCTACAGTGAAGGCAATGCAAGTGCAATGTGAGCTGTGTGGGCAGAACAACCACAGCTCAGCAGAATGTTTTCTATTAGGAACTGGTGGTATCAATTACCTAGGCCAGCCATAGAAAGGTAATAATCCTTATTCCGATACTTATAATCCTGAGTAGAGAAACCATCCAAATTTTTCTTGGAGTACTAACAAGCAGGTACCTAAGTGAGACTGCAAGGACCGCTAGGATTCCAACAAGATCGAATTGGAGCGATGGAGAGTAAGATGGACAAGATGATGGAAGTGTTGGCGTCCAAACTAATAACTCAAGAGGAGAATCAGAAGAGGATGTTTGCTAAACAGGAGGAGAGTCAGAAGAGGATGGAAGCAAAGTTTGACCAAATCATAAAGAATCATACCTCATCGATTCATAACTTGAAGGTTCAGGTAGGTCAACTTCCTAATGCGTTATCTTCGAGAAATGCAGGTAGCCTACCCAGCAACACCGAGGTTAACCCAAAGGAAAGAATCATTGCCATCACTTGGACAGAGAAAAAAAGAAGTGTACATGAGAAGGAAGACGGAGCTAAGAGAGAAGGACAAATTGCTTTGGAAGTCTTTCCAAGTGAACTAGTAAGCAAGTCGATCAAAGAGCTTCAACTTGGACTTCCACATTAGATTTTTCTCAGCGAAAGTCATCTTCAAGTGGAGTAGTAAGGAATTCTAAGGAGGTTGAGTTAAGTGAGATGATGGGTATAACAAATCATCTCCAAACAAAGCTCACGTTAAATGAACCGATGAAAAAAGAGGTCAAAGAGCATATATCAAGAGTAAGTTCACACATAGCGCAAAAGAAAGAAGACCCAGGGGACTTTTTCATTCTGTGTAGTATAAATGGGATCGAGATAGCTAGGGCATTTGCAGATTTGTGAGCTGGTATCAATATGATACCCTACACATTTAGTCAGAAGTTGGGTTTAGAAGAGCCAGAGTTCATTAAGGTATTGGTGAAAATGGCCAACAGAATAGTGCATTACTCGAAGGGGATCATCAGGAATGTGTAAATACAGATTGATTCTTCCCTACGGATTTCTACATACTGAACATTAAAGAAGATGCAGAAACACCAATGGTTCTTGGGCGATCGTTCTTTGCTACTTCTCGGTCAATAATTGACGTGGATGGGGGAGAATTAATACTGAGAGTTGGAAAGGAGAAATTAGCTTTCAAGATGTCTAAGAAAAGCTATCATCCTCCATTACCCCCAACGGATATTAAAGAATAAAAAATACAAGTAGTATGGGAAGATATCGAAGACCCTAGGAATGCATGTAAGAAGAAACGATCGTGCAAGAGAAGGTTTAGGAAGGAAAACAACAAGGAAGGTGGAGTTCATACCAGGGTAGTCCATCTACAAAGTTTGAGATCAATTTCTGCACTGCTACCATACCAGTCATTTGAGCCGCCATAAGTATCAAAGAGAGTCGAGCTACTGAAGTTAAAAGAAGCGCTGCATGAGAGGCAACCCATAAATGTTTAATTTCTTTTAGTTGTCTTCGTCTAGTTATTTTTTTTATTTATTCAATTAAGATTATGCTTAAATTGAGTTTGATTAATGTTCAATTTATTTTTTGTTAGCATTTCAACTTATTTCCTTTTCAAAATTCTTGATGATAATATTAATCTGATGTGTTTGTAGGTTGTGGGGTCATAGAGAACCAAAATTAAGCTTAGAAGAAGGTTTGAATTTATGAAGATCACCTCTTCCTACGATCGTGGGAATTGGATTGATTCCAAAGATCGTGGGAATTAGGAAATCTCTCCAGAAAGTTTCTGGAGAGAAAACCCACAATTGTGGGAAATGAGGTGATTCCCATGTTTATGGAAAATCTCTCTAGAAACTTTTTGGAGAGAAATCTCACGATCATAGGAATTGTGGGAATTCTCACGATCCATCCAGAGGGAAACTTAAGTTTCCCTCCCCTTTTCTTCTCTCGCCCATTCTTCAAATTTTCACTCCCTCTCTCTCTAACCCACGAAATTCTCTCCTCCCACTCCCTAAAACTCTTCATTTTCCTCTAGATTCTTGGTATTTTCTCCAACTCTTTTCATTAATCTTACAATCCTTTCATCTTTTCATGCATTAATCATTAAAAAACACAAGGATTTGGGTAAGATTTTGCTCTCTCTCTCTCTCTTAAATATGAATTTCACTCATCTTCTTCTCAATTTTTGCAAATTTCCTCTTAAAATGGCACCAAAGAAGATGATGGCTCGAAAATTGACTGATGAACTCCGTTTGCAAGTTTCCGATGAAGTTATGTGCGATTTAGCTGCGATCTACCACTCTCCCTTCCTAATCTATTTAGAAGAAGAAGGTACGCGTTTTCAAGACTTTAGGGCTAGAGAAATAGTCACTCTTAGGTATTTTGATTTTGAAGTGTTAGAAAATAGTGGAGTGAAGCTGAAAATTGAGCGACTAGCTGCAAACATAGGTTGGAATAGGTTCATCCGGTGTGACGTGCCTATCCATTATATGATGACCATTGAATTTTTCACTACTATCCAATATAACTTTAAAATGGATGTTTTCTGGTTTAGGTTATTCGGTACTGTTTACAAATTGGAATATACTGTCATACGTAATCTTTTCGATTTACAAAATATAAAAATTTTAGATGATTACACTGTTTTTGATGTGGATTCCTATTGGAAAACTCTAATGGGGGAAGAAAATTTTGACTCTAGGAATGCACCGAATTCTTTAATACATATTGCTGAACATTTGCTCTTGCATAAATTTATGTGCTTAATTGTGTTCAATAAAACTAAAAGTAGCAAATGTTCGGCCAAAGAACTTTTGTTTTTATGGTGCATAGATCAAAAAGTTAAAATCAACACACCTTTTAGAATTTTTCAATCAATAGTAAGTGTTGTCAATAAAAAGAGTTCATATTATGGAATGTTCCGTTTTGTTACTGCTTTAGCTCATTATTATAACCTTAATGTGGAAGAGGTGTGTACAACTCTACACAATATGTTTGACATATCGTAGTTGAGATGTTATGATATTTTAGAGTTCCAATCTATGGAACTCTGAAATCCTCAGATGCACACTGCAGTGAGGAGCAGAAGAGGCATTAGTACAACTGCTTCCCAACCTTCCACATCCTATCTAATCCCACAGCCATAGGCAGAAGCAATGGAGGAGGAATCAAGTGCACCAGTGGAGATCGACCGATTTCAACAAATCCTCTACTAGATGGCTTCCAATTCTCAACAAATGACATCCCAACCAAGTGAGCTCGGCACCCAAATGCAGAAAGTCTATAAGGAGCAGCATAACTTGAAGAAAAGGTTCTTTAACTTCTGTCGAAGGAACAATTTTGAAGCTCCTTCAACAACACCGTCACCATCATCATTCGAATAAGCTTTTCTTACCCTTTTACTTTTAATGTTATTTCTCTTTTTTTCATTTTTTTTCATGTTTGTTTGGCTTTATGTTATATCTTTTGTTTGGTTTGTTCTCATTTTTTGTTTGGTTTCATGTCATTGTGTGTTTCAATTTTTTTTTTTGGTTTGAGATCATTTTCCCTTATTTGGCGGTTGACTTGTCACATTTAGGACAATGATAACTTTAAGTATGGGGAGGTGACATTGATTTTCTCAATTGCATTGTTTGCATTTTGTTAAATAGGATGTGTGGTTAGGCATATCATGTGCTTTGTGTCAGCAATAGAACCATATTTAAATCATTCTGATGGATATTGCCATGAGATTTTGTCAAGTTATTTGGAACTAGATTAAATGTATGCTTGAACACGGATTATGCTACTTGAGTAGAAAGTGAACCATATAGAGTGATGAAAAGTAGTTGGTTACATAAGCTTATTCACAAATTGACATTTGAGCAATGAGGTAGTGTAGAGATGCATAGTGAGTTTTCATTTGAGCTAATATGAGGATTAAGCCCATATGACTCCATCCATAGTCATTCTATTTCTTTATTGAGTGATACTTCCTTAGGTTATTACCTTCAAAACTTACTTTGAATCGGTTTGATTATACTGAATGCATGCTTGATAGAGATGATTAAAGCCCTTTTTGTGTTAACTTTTGGCTTAAATGACCTACCCATTGATTATCCCTTAATACCCTCGCTGAGCCTTAATCTTCTGTTTCTTGAAATACCAAAAAAATTAAAAACCTGACCCCCATCAACCTACCCATTCACAAGCTTAGTAGAGTATTAAGTAATGTATTAGTTGGGATTGTTGTGAAAATCTTTACCGAGATGAGTTGAGGATATTTTTGCCTATGGAACACATTGTATATAGTCTGCTATTTAATTCATAATTCTTCCATGTATTAAAAAAAGAAAAAAATGTTAAAAAGAAAAAGAAAAGAAAAGAAAAATTAAGAACAATTGAATAACATCAATAAGTGCAGAATACTAGTTACATATGTATATCTCGAAGTTATGTTTTGTTATCCCTTTTTTATCTACTTTTTACTTTACAAATGCTTATGTTAACCCTTTATCCTCTTTACCCACCTTAACCTTTACCATATTACAACTCTAAACAAGTCCTTTTGATCTATTTATGCATGCAATCATTGTAGAGGAGAATTTTTGTATTAGTAAGCCTATGGTAATGTAGTTTCCTATAAGAAGTTTAACAAAACACTAACCATCAAACACTTAAGAGAAATGAGTGTAAACTGTGAGGAAGATTCATTTTTCATCTATACTTATCTTTGAGTGATGGTGCCAATTGTTGAGTTTGCTTATGTAAACCAATGAAAAAGTAGTCATGATATGTGTAGTAACTTAATATTTGAGTTAGGTTAAATTGGAGGGATTGTATGCTCTGATCTTTGTGAAAATGGAGTGACGGATTGGTTGTATTTATTTCGTTTGAGGACAAGCAAAGATTTAAATGTGGGAATGATGCTAGTTCTGCATTACTCTATGTGTTTCTAAGTAATTGGCATGTGATTTTTACATAATAGTAGATTATTGTTGTAGTTTAGGATTCATTTTGTATGTTTTCATTGTTGTTCTTTTATGTTTGACCTTAATTTAGGGTAATAATTCATTATTTTTATGTAGGAGATTAAGCTAGACATCAAAGATGAGAAGAGAAGAGGAGACTCTCTGTTGCAAATTCTCACAATCGTGGGAATCATGTCAATTCCCACGATCGTAGGAATTATATTCCGAGACATTATGACAGTTTCATTAAACTTAGGGTTTCCTCCTTGGAAAAAGAAAGACAAAAACCCTTTTGTAGAAAGAGCCTCCTTGAGCGAAGAATACAAGTTTGGAGCCTTTAGGAAGGTGAAGACTGAAGGATTAACATCAAGATTGGGAAAATAACACATCAACCTCAAAATTTCCAAATTTTAGTAAAAAGATAAGGAGTTTCTTTATTCAATTTTCTATCAATTTTATCTTTTATAATCTTTGTAGAATGGAATATTTGAGTGTTGGTGATGTTATGGAGACCATGATTGGCTTATTTGTTTTTAGGGATTGCTTTTGAACTATTTTTGTTAAACTCCTATTTTATTGAATTGAATGAAAGTTGTCTTTGATGATTGTTGATTTTATTTCTATATTGCAATAAATCGAAAGAGTGAGTAAGATTATTTGTGTAGGATTGTACAATGAGAGTTGGCAACCTATAGACGTTCAATCATCACGTTGATTGATTAAGTTAGAAGAGAAATTTTGGCTAATTCAATTGATCACCCATAGGATAGATTAATACCTAGTTAAATTGATAGAGTGATTGGGTAGGTTGAGAGATCATTCAATTAACTTCGTTTAATTTGATTAATAAAATAGGAGGGAGACAGAATAGGAAGAAAGTGATATCTAATCTTTAGATTCATGAATTCTAATTTTTTGCACTTTGGTATTGTCTATTGCTTTTTGTTAGTCTTTCAATTTTAATTTAATTTTCTATATTATTTCTATTACACAATTTTATTTCTTAAAAAAAGGTTTATCTGAATTAAGTGATGTTTGGGCATCAATTCCGATGGGATTGATATCTACTTGCTAACTATAAGTTATAACCTGTATACTTATAGTTTTTGAGTGTAATTCCTCCTTAATCGCTTATGTAAAGACTATGATTCATTCTTTCATATTGGACTTTATGTCACTTGAACCTACATTTCATGTCACTATTGCTTCTGCCAAGTGACCTACTTGGCAAGTTATGTATCGAGGAGGTGTGGTTCTTTGTAACTTGCGCGAACTTGCCTTCATGCCTCTTATGTGTATCTTTACCTTTAAATTTGACTAAAATTTTGTTTAGTTTGTATTCCATCTAACTCGGTTTGTCTTACTAGAAATCTGATGGTACTTAAGGTCTGAACTGTCCTCTAGCATTATTTAACCAAGAGAAGTTTAGGTGATTCTTCCCCTAAGGGTTGTATGTGTTGGAGTAGGGATTGTTTCCCTCCTCGACCACATTGGGTTCTTATATAGTTTACTTGCTTTGATCTCTTTCATTAAGAAACAATCAATTGTATTATAATCCATCTACTTATAGAGCTCACACTCCAGTTAAATAACTTTTACTGTATTTGAGGATGAAGCCTTCATGTTGTTTAGTTGTCAAGTTAAATTATCAATTTTAGTGTGCATTTTGTCATTTGATCAACAACTACAACTCCTTTTCTTTGCAAGTCTTTATATCATTCTCACTCTTCATAAATCGATTCCCTGTCACCTTGCTCAAAATTTTGCGATCTCTTTGACAAACTTTGTAGTCTCAGTAAGGGGAAAGTACTTATCTAAGAAGTTATGAACTAATTGGTCTTAAGTGGTGACATTAATCAGGTTAAAGGAATGATACCAATCTTTTGCTCTATCCCTTAAGGTAAAAGGAAAGAGTCTCATTCTTACAACATCCTTTGACATCTGATGATAACGGAAGGTTTCATAGATTTCAAGAAAATTGACAATGTGTGCATTCGGGTCTTTATTCGTTAATCTATAAAATTACACATTTTGTTGAAGCATATTTAGAAGGGCTGGTTTGATTTCAAAGGAAGCTGCTTACACGAGTGGCTTAGCTACAATTTGATTGGCTACATTGAAACTTGGTCTCGTGAAGTCCATAAGGGTTCTTAATTGATGCCTTTGGTTTGCTCCTTGATCCAACTCTTGCTAAAACTCATCGTCTGTTGTTGTTTTTATGGTTTCTTTTTCTTTTTTATACCGAGCTGTTCTAATTGGACAACCTAAAAGAGTGATGTCAACCTCTACAGTTTCAGTTATACAACTCAAACTTCTTGTAGCTCTTATATTGATGTAAAAGCACGAACACAAAAAATGGAAAAAACAAAAAAACTTAAAACTAACTAAAGCACCTTAGACTAAGAGAACTAAATTATTCTTTGCCTTCCCCAGTAAACACCAAAAACTTGATCAGGGTAAGTTTTAATCTTATAAACCCTCAATATTTTGTAGGTGCATGGTTAGTAGTGTAGTATTAAATGTGTCAATCCCACGAGGAGGAGAATAATCTAATCCTAAAAAAGCTATAAGGCTAAAAAGATATGAAATTGAAAATAATCAATGCCACAGAAAGTAAATATGAGAATTGAATTCAATCAATTAAATCAAAAGTTAAACATGAAGGAATTAACAATTGAGCAACAAGTAAGCACAATGGAAATCATCCATAGATTTTACCAAGTTATAAGAAAGGGGATTTTGCCTATCATTAATGCTAACCTTGCTGATTGTATGTCAATGGGATGTCGGTTCTAGGCGATCCTAGGGAGGATTACTCTCTCTCAAGTTATAAAATTTGTAATTTCTCAAGTGACAAAAGAATCATAACCCTAATTAGATCTAAAGCACTCATCGGGTCTTACATGGGATCTCTGTTCATACAATTACCGATATGATTAGTTACGAGTTCTGTTGAATTGCCAACTCTTATTAATCCTATCCAATCGTTTTTATCTAGTTCACCTTTTTAGTTTATTAACAAATTATGCAAGAGATGCAACAAAACATAATATCTAATTCAAATAACACAAAATTAACACGGATAACGTTAAATCAAAATAAAATCCCAAATGAGAGTTAGAACATCATCATCATTCTACCATCTGTTATCATACAATCCATCCTAACTTTATACATGAATAAAATTAAAACGAAAAGGACGTAGAAACTTAGAATGGATGATATGGGAATGTAGCAATGCCAGAGAGCCTCCTGATTTGGGAAACACGTCGAGACCGCTTCTTCTTCCTCCTTCTTCCTTTTCCTTTTTCTTCTTCTTTCTCTCTCTCAGTATTCTTTCTTTAGGATTTGAAGTGTAGTTGAATGAAGACTCCCTTTTTTTGCTAACCCCTTTTTCTTCTTGTAGGGTTTTCTATTTGGGGTAAGCTAGAGTTTTTTTCAAGGTCTGAAAAGATCGAAAAATCCCTTGAGAACTTAAGTCTAGAAGTGTCCCTACATTTGTACCTATAGGCCACGATTGTGGCCCTTAAGTAAGCTCTCTGTCACGATCGTGGCATGCAAGCCACGATTGTGGGTTAATCCTGGTACTTCTGTCATACCATGATTGTGGGCCTGTTTTATGGCTCGGGTCCCTCCAAAACTCCTCCGTTCTTTGATATGAATCCTAAAACACTAGCAAACACATCAAGGTACTTCAAAAACATAATATTTAAGCTTAAAAGCTTGTACTAACCTATAAAACACTTAAAACACAAATAGTTAACAAAATAACATAATTATACCTAAACAAATACTAAATGATCAAATTAATGGCTACATATATATCAAACTATGCCCTAAAACTTGATGCAATTTACACTTTTCATTCTTAAAGAAATATTGATCTCTGCACCAATTTTTGTGGCTCTTGATTGGTTTTTGCCTTTTTAAATTATATATAATGCTTTTGATTTTACTGTGGGAGCTATTTTACGCGAGAAAGTTAAGAAATATTTATGTGCAATTTACTATGCTAGCTTAAATTTAAGTGATGCATAACTAAATTACGCAACCACTAAGTAAGAATTGTTGGATGTGTTTTTTGCTTTGGAAAAATTAAGACCTTATTTGTTAAGGTCAAAGATCATAATCCATTTTGATCCTACAACTTTTAGATATCTTTTGACCAAAAAGCATGCAAAATCATAGTTAATTAGATAGATTTTGTTGTTATAAGAGTTTGATGTGGAGATAAGAGATAAAAGAGGGAGTGATAATGTTGTTGCAGATCATTTGTCTAGAATAGATCTTAACTTGGAAACTCTTGAACAATAGAGGAATTATGCAATTACTGATAACTTTCTTGATGAGTAGTTATTTCTTATTAGTAAAGTGCCTTAGTATGTTGACTATGTGAATTATCTTGTATGTAGCATTTTTAGACCTGACATTACTTCTTAGGAAAGGAAAAGATTCCTTCATTTAAGCAAGTTCTAGTTTTGGAATGATCCATACCTGTATTGAACTTGCAAGGATGAAATCATTCGAAGGTGCATTCTAAAGGACAAGCAGGTAAGTGTCTTGACCTTTTACTATGAACTCCACTATGGAGACCATTATAAAGGGAGAAAAACTGCTTCTAAAATTCTTCAAAGTAGTTTGTATTGGCTCACCTTGTTTAAGGATGCTCATTTTTTCTACTTGAAATGTGATAAATGCCAACGAACTGGAAATAAAAGTAAAAAAAATGAAATGTCCCTAACTAACCAATTGACCGTTGAATTATTCGATGTTTGGGGTATTGATTTTATGGGTCTGTTTCCTAAATCTTGTGGATTTGGATATATACTTGTTGCAGTTGACTACTTGTCTAAATGGGTAGAAGCGATACCCATCCGAACTAATAATGCTAATATTGTTATAAAATTTATGAAGGAAAATATTTTTAGCCAGTTCAAGATTAGGTTCGCAATCATAAGCAATGGAGGAAGTGATAGTTGTGCATTAGTCTATGTTTTTCTAAGTAATTGGCATGTGTTTCTTGCATAATTGTTGATTATTGTTATAGTTTAGGATTCAATTTGTATGTTTTCATTTAGTTTGATTTCCATTGTTGTTCTTTTATGTTTAATGCTAATTTAGGGTAAGAATTGATTATTTTTATGTAGGAATGAAGATGGAACAACTTAGAGATTGAGCTAGAGATTAATGAGAAGAGGGAACTCTCTTTTTCAAATTCCCACGATCGTGAATTATGGGAATTATAATTTGAGATATTATGTGTGGCTTCATTAAACTTCAGGTTTCTGGACTATTAAAAGGAAAATTAAGCCTCCTTAGGAAAAAAAGACGAAAATCGTTATGTAGGAAAAGTCTCCTTGAGTGAAGAACACAAGTTTTGAGTCTTGAGTCCTGAGGAATGATTGAATTCAAGGATTATCATCAAGAATGGGAAAAATAGCACATCAACATAAAAAATTCTAGATTTTGGCAATGAAGAGAAGAAGTTTCCTTTATTCAATTTTTTGTTTTTTTCTTTCTTCTAATCTTTATAACATGGATTATTTGTGTGTTAGTGATGTTAAGGAGACCATGAGTGGTTAACTTAGTTTTAGGGATTGCTTTTGAACTATTTTTGTTAAACTACTATTTTATTGAATTGAATGAAAGTGTCTTTGATGATGGTTGATTTTATTTTTATCTTCCAACAAATCGAGAGAGTGAGTATGTAACATCCCCTCACCAATTTCCATGAATAGGAGTGTATAAGTGTATAGTGACATATGCATGCATTCATATATGCACATGCATAATAATGAGTGAATT
>JANZXP010038339.1:0-12298 GCA_027576715.1 Erythroxylum flavicans | reverse complement strand
TTCTTTTTCACTCCAATCACCTTTTTGGTCTTCCACTTCTCAAGACAACATTTTCCTCTTCCCTTTTTACCCTTAATAAATGCTAAAGGTCCACTTTATCCTTCCTTATAAGCTTAGGTTCTTTTAACCTTAAGTTATTTTCCAAAATGCCCTTATACACCTTAGAACATCCACACTTTAATTCCATCAATCCATAAATTAAATCCTCCTAAACATGATATAATAGTTACCTCCAAATAAAAATAATCTATCTAATAATACTTCAAAATTTATTCAAATCATGGTTACTAAAAAAAATTTTTCAAGGCCCAACACATCGATCGGCAAAAAAGCCCGTTGGCACAGTTTCTAGGCACCTTTGATTGGAAAAACATCCCATTGGACACCTTTAGTGGGCAAAACAAACCATTGGTATGGCCGTTAGGCCCTTTTGGTCAGAAAATAACTTATTGGGCAGCATTGGTGGATAAAATAGTCTGTTGGCACAGTCGCTAAGCACCTTTCATAGGAAAAGCAGCCCGTTAGGCAACTTTGGTGAGTAAAACAACACGGATCAATCGTTAGGCACCTTTGGTGGAAAAATAGGCTGCTGACACGATTGCTAGGCATCTTTGATGAGCAAAATAGCAAGTTGGCATAGTTTCTAGCCACCCTTTTTGGGAAACACTACCCGTTAGACACCTCCGATGGGTAAAACAGCCTGTTAGTACGGTCGCTAGGCACCGTCAATGGGAAGAAAAGCCTAGTGGGCTCCTTCTGTGGGTAAAATAACCCGTTAGCACAATCGCTGGCCACCTTTAGTGGGCAAAATAGCCCGTTGGCACAGTTGCTAGGCACTTCGGTGGACAAAACTACCCGTTGGCATAGCTACTAGGTACCCTCAATGGGAAAAACAACCCGTTGGGCACCTTTGACAGGTAAAACAATCCATTGGCAAGGTCGCTAGCCACTTTTCGTGGGTAAAACAGCCCGTTGGAACAATCGCGAGTCACCTTTAGTGGGAAGAAAACCTGTTGGAATGGTCTCTAGTCACTCTTGGTGGGCAAAACAGCACATTAGCAAGGTTGCTAGGTACTGTCAGGGGGAAAATAGCTCGTTAGGCACCTTCAGTGGGCAAAACAACACATTGGCCTGGTCATTAGGCCCCTCTGATGGGAAAAACAACCTATTGGCCACCTTCGATGGGTAAAACAACCCGTTGGCAAAGACACTAGGTACCTTTGGTGGGAAAAACAGCTCGTTGGCACACCTTTGGCAGTCAAAAAGGCCCATTGGCACAGTCACTAGGCACCTTGGTTGGGCAAAATAGCCCATCAGTATCGGTGGGCAAAACAACCCATTGGCACTATTGTTAGGCACTTTCAGAGGGTAAAACAGCCCATTCGCAAGATCACTAGGCACCTTTGGTGGAAAAAAAAGCCCATTGACATGATCTCTAGGCAACTTCAGTGGGAACAAAAACTTGTTGGCACACATTTGGTGGGCACAATAGTCTGTTGACAAGGTCACTAGGCATATTCGATGAAAAAAACAGCCCGTTCGCGTAGCTTCGAAGGGAAAACTAGCCCATTGCTACATTTGCTAGGCACCTTCGCTGGGATAAACAACCCATCGGGCATCTTCGATGGCTAAAATAGCCTGTTGGCACGATCGCTAAGCACCATCAGTGAAGAAATAACCAACTGGACACCTTTGGAGGGTAAAACAGCCCGTTGGCATGATTGCTAGGCACTTTGATGGGCAAAACAGCCTGTTGGTACAACTGCTAGGCACCCTCGATGGGAAAAACAGCCAGTTGGGCACCTTTGGTGTGTAAAACAGTCCATTAGCAAGGTCGCTAGCCACCTTCGGTAGGTAAAACAGCTCGTTAGGACAATCGCGAGTCAGCTTCAGTGGGAAAAAAAACCCGTTTGGTGGCCAAAATAACCCGTTGGGACGGTTGCTAGGCATCGTCGGTGGGAAAAATAGCCCGTCAGGCTCCTTCAATAGGTAAAATAGTATGTTAGCATGGTCGCTACACACCTTTGGTAGGCAAAACAACACGTTGGTGCAGCTATTAGACCCCTTGGGTGGGAAAAACAACCCATTGGGCATCTTCAGTGAGTTAAGCAACCCATTGGGTAATTTCGGTGGGCAAAATAGCCTATTTGCATGTTCATTAGGCATCTTTGGCAAAAAACAACCAGTTGGGCACCTTCGGTGCCAAAAACAGGACGTTGGCATAATCGCTAGGCACATTTACTGGCCAAAACAGCCCATTGGCATGGTGGCTAGGCACTTTTGGTGGGCAAAACAACCATTTGGCATGGTTGCTAGGCACCTTTGGAGGGAAAAACACCCTATTGGCCTGATTGTCAGGCATCCTTGGCACAACAGCTAGGCATCTTTGGTGGGCAAAATAGTCTGTTGACACAATCACTAGGCACCTTTGATGGGAAAAACAAGCCACTAGGAACATTTGATGGGTAAAACAGCACGTTGGCACGGTCGCTAGGCAACTTCGGTGGGCAAAACAGCCCGTTAACACGATTAGTAGGCACTTCGATGGGCAAAACTATCTGTTAGAACTGTTGCTAGGCACCCGAGATTGGAAAAAGACTTCGTTGGGCACCTTCGGTGGATAAAAGAGCCAGTCATCATGATCGCTAGGCACCTTCGGTGGGAAAAACTACCAATTGTCACGGCCACTAGGCACCCTCAGGGGATAAAACAGCCCATTGACACGGTCACTAGGCACCTTCGGAGGGGAAAACAGCCTGTTGGTATGGTCAGTAGGCGTCTTCGGTAGGAAAACTAGCTCATTGACATGGTCGTTAGGCACCTTTGGCTAGTAAGAAAGCCCGTTCGTACAGTCGATAGGCACCTTTGGTGGGCAGAACAACACGTTGGCACAATCGCTAGCCACTTTCGATGGGTAAAACAACCCATCAGAACGGTCGCTAGTCACCTTTGGTGGGAAAATAGGCCGTTGGAATGGCTGTTAGTAACCTTCGGTGGGCAAAACAAACCATTGGCACAGTTGCTAGGCACCCTTTATGCAAAAAAAACCCCGTTGAGCACCTTCGATGGGTAAAACAACCCATTGGCAAGGTCACTAGGCACCTTTGGTAGGAAAAACAACCTGTTGGCATAATTTTGGTGGTCAAAACAATCTGTTGTCACTGTCACTAGGCACATTCGATAGAAAAAAGGGTCGTTGGCACAGTCACTAGGCACTTTGGCTGGGCAAAACAGCGCATTGTCATCGATGGGTAAAATAACCTGTTGGCATCGTTGCTAGGCACTTTCGGTGGGTAAAACAGCTTATTGGCAAGGTCACTAGGCACCTTCGGTGGAAAAAATAGCCCGTTGAATGTTGGCACATTTTTAATGAAACAGCCCATTGGCATGGTCGCTAGGCAAAATAACCAGTTAGCTCAGTCGCTTAGCACCTTTGGTGGGTAAAAGAACCCTTGACATGGTTGCTAGGCACCCTCGATGGGAAAAACATCCCATTGGGAACCTTTAATGGGTAAAACAGCCAGTTGGCATTGCCGCTAGGTCCTTTCAATGGGAAAAATAGCCCATTGTGTACCTTCCATAGGAAAACAGCCAGTTGACACGGTCGCTAGGCACCTTTAGTGGGAAAAATTATCCGTCGGGCACCTTCGATGGGTAAAACTACCTGTTGGTACGGTTGCTAGGCACCTTCGGTTGAAGAACAACCTATTGTCAGGGTCGCTAGGCATCTTTCGTTGGAAAAACAACCCGTTAGCACAGTTTCTAGCCACCCTTGATGGAAAAAATAGCTCGTTGGGCACCTTGGGTGGGTTAAACAGCCCGTTGGCAAGGTCACTAGGCAGTCTCGATGGGAAAAATAGCCTGCTATGCACCTCCGATGGGCAAAACTACCCATTGGGACAGTCGTTAGGAAACTTCAGTGGGAAAATAGCCTGTTGACACCCCATCAGTGGGCAAAACAATCCGTTGGCACGATCACTAAACACATTCGGTGGAAAAAATGGCCCATTAGCGCACCTTCTGTTGGCAAAACAACCCATTGGCACACCTCCGGTGGGCAAAACAGCACATTGGTATGATTACTAGGCAACTTCGGTGGGAAAAACAGTCTGTTGTGCGCCTTCGATGCGTAAAATAGCCTGTTGACACAATCGATAGGCACCATTGGTGAGCAAAACAAACTATTGGCAGGACTGCTAGGCCCTTTCGATGGGAAAAATAGTCTCTTGGGAACCTTTTGTGGGCAAACCAGCCCGTTGGAACAGTCACTAGGCACCTTTGGTGGGAAAAATAGCTCATTGGGTAACTTTGGTGGGAAAACAGCCTATTAACACAATCGCTAGGCACTTTTAGTGGGAAAAATAGCTAGTTGGGTACCTTCGATGGGGAAAAACCCATTTGGATGGTTGCTAGGCACCTTTGGTGGGCAAAACATCCCGTTGGCACAGTCGCAAGGCACCCTCGATAGACAAAACTACCCGTTGGCACGGTTGGTAGGCAACCTCAGTGGGCAAAACTCTCTATAGGCATGGTTGTTAGGCACCTTGGGTGGCCAAAATAGCCCGTTGGCATGGGCTCTAGCTGCCTTTATTGGGCAAAATAGGCCATTGGCACATTCACTAGGCACCTTTGGTGGGAAAACAGCTGGTTGGGCATCTTCGGTGGGCAAAACAGCCTTTGACACGGTCGCTAGGCAACTTTAGTAGGAAAAATAGCCTGTTGGCACACCTTCAGTAGGCAAAACAATCTATTGCCACTATCACTAGGCATATTCAGTGAAGAAAATGACCCATTGACGAATCTTCGGTGGGCAAAAGAGCTCGTTGGCACAACTTCGATAACAAAACAGCCCGTTGGTACGGTCGCTGGGCACATTCGGTGGGAGAAACAGCCCATTGGGCACTTTTGGTGGGAAAATAGCCCGTTGACGTGGTCCCTAGGCACATTCAGTAGGCAAAACAAGCCGTTTGCATACCTTTGGTTAGCAAAATAACCCGTTGGTACATGCACTAGGCATCTTCGGTGGGAAAAACAGTCTGTTGGCACGGTCGCTAGGCACCTTTGATGGGGAAAAAAGCCCGTTGGCATGGTCTCTAGGCACCTTCTGTGGGGAAAATAGCCCGCACGGTGGCTAGCAACCTTGGGTGGGTAAAGCAGCACATTGGAACGGTCGTTAGTCACCTTTGATGTGAAAACAACCCATTGGAACGGTTGTTAGTCACCTTCGGTGGGCAAAACAGATGGTTGGCACAATTGCAAGGCACCCTCGATGAGAAAAAGAGCTAGTTGGGCACCTTTGATAGGCAAAACAACCAATTGGAAAGGACGCTAGGCACTTTTGGTGGGAAAAAAAGCTCATTGCCACATCTTCGGTAGGCAAAATAGTCTATTGGCACAGTCACTAGGCACATTTGGTAGAAAAAAATGACTCGTTGGTACAGTCACTAGGCACCTTGTGTGGGCAAAACAGTCCATTGGCATAGGTAGGGCAAAATAGCCCATTGGGACGGTCGCTAGGCACATTCGGTGGGTAAAAGAACCTATTGGCAATGTCAACAGGCACCTTCGGTGGGAAAAATAGCTCATTGCTCATCTTCAGTAGGCAAAACAACCCTATGGCACGGTGGCTAGGTAACTTTAGTAGGAAAAACAACCCGTTGGCACAATTTCAGTGGCAAAACATTCTGTTTGCATGGTCACTAGGCATATTCGGTGGAGAAAATGGCCTGTCAACACATCTTTAATGGGCAAAATAGCCCATTCGCACCTTTGACGAGTAAAACAGTCCGTTCGTACAGTCGCTGGGCTCCTTTGGTGGGAGAAACAACCCGTTGGGTGCTTTCGGTGGGTACAATAGCTAGGCAACATCGGTGGGAAAAATAACAATTTGAACGCCTTCAGTGGGTAAAACAACCCATTGGCACGGTCCCTAGGCACCTTCGATGGGTAAAACAGCCCATTGGCACGATCGGTAGGAACCCTTGGTGGGCAAAAATACTCATTCGCACACTCGCTAGGCATCTTTGGTGGGAAAAATATGCCATTGGCATGGTCGCTAGGCACCTTGGGCTAGCAAAATAGCCCATTTACACGATCACTAGGCACCTTTGATAGGAAAAATAGTCCGTTTGCACAATCGTTAGCCACCGTTGGTGGGCAAAACAAACCATTGACATGTCTCTAGGCACCTTCAGTCGGCAAAACAATCCATTGGTAGGGTTGCGAGGCACCCTTATTGGGAAAAACAGCCCGTTGGGCACCTTTGATGCGTAAAACAACCTATTGGGAAGGACGCTAGGCACTTTTGGTGGGAAAAACAGCCTGTTGGCAGACATTTGGTTTGGTAGCAAAAATAGTCTGTTGGCACGGTCACTAGGCACATTTGGTAGAAAAATGGCCCATTGGCATAGTCACTAGGCACCTTGTGTGTGCAAAATAGCCCATTTGCATTAGTGGGTAAAACAGGCCACTAGGCACATTCTGTGGAAAAAATAACCCATGGCACCTTCGCTAGCACCATCAGTGGGCAAAACAGCCCGTTGGGCATCTTCAATGGGTGAAACAGCCTGTTGGCATGGTCACTAGGCCCCTTGGGTGGGCAAAACAGCCCATTGGCATGGTCGCTAGGTACCCTCAATGAGCAAAACATTCTGTTGGCACAGTTGCTAGGCACCTTAGTTTAGTAAACGAACGCTTTGCTATGGTCGTTAGGCACCTTTGTTATGCCAAACAGCCTATTGACACATTCGCTAGACACCTTTGGTGGAAAAATAGCCTGTTGGCACAGTCACTGGGCACCTTTAGTGGGCCAAATAGCTTGTTGACACAGTCCCTATGCATATTTGGTGGGTAAAACATCCCGTTTGCATGCCTTTGATTGAACAAATAATCCATTATAACAGTCGCTAGGCGCATTTGGTGGGCAAAACAGCCTGTTGGCAAGCTCACTAGGCACCTTGTATGGGAAAAATAGCCTGTTGGCACAGTCTTTTGCCCACTTCAGTAGGAAAAATAACCTATTGGCACACCTTCAGTTGGGAAAACAATTTGTTGGCACGACAACTAGGCACATTCGGTGGGGAAAACAGCCTATTGGCACATCTTTGGTGGGTAAAATAACCCGTTGGCACATCTTTGATGGGCAAAACAATTCGTTGATATGGTCGCTAGGCATC
This sequence comes from Erythroxylum flavicans, assembly GCA_027576715.1. Lineage (NCBI taxonomy): Eukaryota > Viridiplantae > Streptophyta > Magnoliopsida > Malpighiales > Erythroxylaceae > Erythroxylum > Erythroxylum flavicans. The sequence goes on along the minus strand of JANZXP010038339.1, from coordinate 5,123 downwards.
TTTGGTGGGAGAAACAGTCCGTTGGGCACCATCAGTCGATAAAACAACCCATTGGTACACTCGCTAGGCAGTATTGGTGGGAAAAACAACCCATTGAACGCCTACGATGGTAAAACAGCTCATTGGCATAGTCCTTAGGCACCCTCAATCAGCAAAACAACCTATTCACACGGTTGTTACGCACCTTTGGCTAGCAAAACAGCCCATTGGCACGGTCGCGAGGCACCTTCGATGGGAAAAATAGCCCGTCGGGCACATTTGATTGGTAAAATAGCACATTGGCACAGTTGTTAGGCACCTTCGGTAGGCAAAACAACACGTTGGCACCACCGTTAGGCCCCTTCGATGGGATAATTAGCTTGTTGGGCACCTTCGGTGGGTTAAACAGCCTGTTGGGCACCTTTGGTGGGTTAAACAGCCCGTTGGGTAACGTCAATAGGTAAAACTGCCTATTGGCATATTCACTAGGCATCTTTGGCAAAACAAACAGCCAGTTGGGCACCTTCAATGGCAAAACAACAAGTTGGCACGATCGCTAGGCACATTTGGTGGCCAAAAAAGCCCAGTGGCATGGTGGTTAGGCACCTTTGGTGGGCAAAACAACCTGTTGGCATGGTCACTAGGCACCTTTGGTAGGAAAAACACCCTGTTGGCCCGATCGCTAGGCATCCTTGGCACAGCAGCTAGGCACCTTTGATGGGCAAGACAGCCTGTTGTCAGGGTCGCTAGGCACCTTCGATGGGAAAAACAGCCCATTGGGCACATTTGATGGGTAAAACAGCACGTTGGCACAGTCGCTAGGCACCTTCGGTGGGAAAACCGCTCATTGACATGGTTGATAGGCACCTTCGATTGGAAAAACAGTCTGTTGGGCACCATCGGTGGATAAAAGAGCCCGCTAGCATGATCGCTAGGCACCCTCGGTAGGTAAAATAGCCCTTTGGTGTGGTCATTAGGCACTTTAGGTGGGTAAAATAGCCTATTGACACGGTCACTAGTCACCTTCGGAGGGTAAAACAGCCCATTGGTCCGATCAATAGGCATCTTCGATGGGAAAACCAACTCGTTGGCATGGTCACTAGGCACCTTTGGTTAGTAAAAAGCCCGTTGGCATAGTCGTTAGGCACTTTCGATGGAAAAAACAACACATTGGCACAGTCACTAGCCACTTTTGGTGGGTAAAACAACCCGTTAGAACGGTCACTAGTCACGTTTGGTGGGAAAGTAGACCGTTGGAATGGTTGCTAGTCACCTTCGGTGGGCAAAACAACCTGTTGGAATGGTTGTTAGGCACCCTCTGTAGGAAAAATAGTCTGTTGGGCACCTTCGATGGGTAAAACAACCTGTTGGCAAGATCACTAGGCACCTTTGGTGGGAAAAGTAGCCCATTGGCACAACTTCGGTGGTTAAAACAATCCGTTGTCACAGTCACTAGGCACATTCGATAGAAAAAAGGCCCGTTGACACAGTCGCTAGGCACCTTGGTTGGGCAAAACAACCCATTGTCATCGATGGGCAAAACAGCCTGTTGGCATTGTTGTTAGGCACTTTTGGTAGGTAAAACAACCCATTGCAAGGTTATTAGGCACCTTTGGTGAAAAAACCGTCCATTGACACGATCGGTAGGCAACTTCAATGGCAAAAGAGCCCATTGGCATGGTCCCTAGGCACCTTCAATGCCTAAAATAGCCCGTTGGCTCATTTTTGGTGAAACAGCCCGTTGGCATGGTCACTCGGCAAAATCGCCCATTGGCATAGTCGCTTGGCATCTTCGATGGGTAAAACAACTCCTAGCATGGTTACTAGGCACCCTTGATAGGAAAAACAACCCGTTGGGAACCTTCGGTGGGTAAAATAGCCAGTTGGCATTACCGTTAGGCCCCTTCGATGGGAAAAATAGCCCATTACGTACCTTCCGTGGGTAAAACAGCCCATTGACAAGGTCGCTAGGCACCTTTGGTAGGAAAAATAGCCCGTTGGCCACTTCGATGGGTAAAACAACACGTTAGCACAGTCATTGCACACCTGAGGTGCGCAAAACAGCTCGTTGGCACAGTTGCTAGGCACCCTCAATGAGAAAAACAGCATGTTGGGAACTTTTGGGGGTAAAAGCAGTCCATTGACAATGTCACAAGCCACTTTTGGTGGGTAAAACTGCCCGTTGGAACAATCATTAGTCGCCTTCGATGGGAAAAAACCCATTGGCACGGTCACTGGCCACCTTTAGTGGGCAAAGCAGCCCATTCGCACAGTTGCTAGGCACCTGTTATGGGAAAACAGCGAATTGGCACCTTCTCTAGGCACTTTTAGTGGGCAAAACAACCTGTTGGCATGACCTTTAGCCCCTTTTAGTGGGAAAAATAGTCCATTGGGCACCTTTAATGGGCAAAACAACCTATTGGCACTATCGCTAGGCACCTTCGGTGGGAAAAATAGCCCGTCGAGCACCTTTGATGGATAAAACTGCTATTTGGCACGATCGCTAGGCACCTTCGGTTGAAAAACAACCAATTATCAGGTCTCTAGGCATGTTCGGTTGGAAAACAACCCGTTGGCATAGTTTCTAACCAGCCTCGATGGGAAAAAAGTCCATTGGGTGGGTTAAACAGCCCGTTGGCAAGGTCACTAGGCACCTTCAGTGGGAAAAATAGCCTATTGGCACACCATGAGTGGGAAAAATAGTCCGTTAGCTCGATCATTAGGCACATTCGGTGGAAAAAATGGCCCATTGGTGCACCTTCTATTGGCAAAACAACCCATTGGCACACCTTCGACGGGTAAAACAACCCATTGGTACGATCGCTAGGCACATTCAGTGGGAAAAAGAACCTGTTGGACACCTTTGGTAGGTAAAACAACCTGTTGACATAGTCGCTAGGCACCATTGGTGGATTAACAACCCATTGGCACGACCGCTAGGCCCCTTCGATAGGAAAAACATCCCCTTGGCCACCTTTCGTGGGTAAAATAGCCCATTGGAATGGTCACTAGGCACCTTTCGTGGGCAAAACAACCCGTTGGAATGGTCACTAGGCACCTTTGGTGGGCAAAAAACCCATTTGGATGGTCACTAGGCACCTTCGGTGGGAAAAACAGCCTACTGGCACAGTCGTAATGCACCCTCGATTGGAAAAACTCCCCGTTGGCACAGTGGCTAGGCAACCTCAGTAGGCAAAACTCCCTGTAGGCATGGTTGTTAGGCATCTTGGGTAGGTAAAACAGCCTGATTGCACGACCGCTAGGTACCTTCAGTGGGCAAAACAACCTGTTGGCACGTTCGCTAGGCACCTTTGATGGGAAAACAGCCAGTTGGGCACCTTCAGTGGTCAAAATAGCTAGTTGGCACAATGACTAGGCACCTTTTATGGGAAAAACAACCCGTTGTCCACCTTAGGTGGGTAAAACAGCCTGTTGGCAAGGTCACTAGGCACCTTTGGTGGGAAAAACAGCCCGTTGCCCACCTTTGGTGGGCAAAATAGCCCTTTGGCAAGGTCGCTAGGCAACTTTAGTAGGAAAAACAACCCGTTGGCACACCTTCGTTGGGTAAAACAATCCATCACCATGGTAACTAGGCATATTTGGTGGGGAAAACAACCCATAGGCACATATTCGGTGGGTAAAACAGCCTGCTGGCACAACTTTAATAGACAAAACAACTCGTTGGTACGGTCGCTAGGCACCTTTAGTGGGAAAAACAACCCATTGGGCACCTTCAGTGGGTAAAATAGCCTGTTGACACGGTCCATAGGCACATTCGATGGGCAAAAAAACCCATTTGCATGCCTTCGGTTGGCAAAATAGCCCATTAGTACAGTCACTAGGCATCTTCGGTGGAAAAACAATCCGTTGGTACGATTGCTAGGCACCATTGGTGAGGAAAAAAGCCCGCTGACACATCCTCTAGGCTCCTTCTGTAGGGAAAGCAACCCGTTGGTATGGTGGCTAGAAACCTTGAGTGGGTAAAGCAGTCCATTGGAACGGTCGCTAGCCACCTTCGATGTGAAAACAGCCATTGGAACGGTCACTAAGCACCTTTGGTGGGAAAAACAGCCCATTGGGCACCTTCGATGGGTAAAACAACTAGTTGGGAAGTAGGCTAGGCATCTTTGGGGGGGAAAACAGCTCGTTGCCACATATTCAGTGGGCAAAACAGTCCATTGGCATGGTAACTAGGCATATTTAGTAGAAAAATGACCTGTTGGCACAGTCACCAGGCACCTTGTGCGGGTAAAACAACCCATTGGCATAGGTGGGCTAAACAGCTCGTTGGGACAATCGCTAGGCACATTTAGTGGCAAAACAGCCTATTGGCAAGGTCACTAGGCACCTTCGGTGAGAAAATCAGCTCGTTGCCCACCTTCAGTGGGCAAAACTACACTTTGGCATAGTGGCTAGGCAACTTCAATAGGAAAAATAGGCCCTTGGCACAGTTTCGGTGGGCAAAACAATCCGTGGACATGGTTATGAGGCATATTCGGTGGAGAAAATGGCCTGTTGGCACATCTTTGGTTGGAAAAATATCCTGTTGGCACACCTTAGACGAACAAAGCAATTCGTTGGTACAGTCACTAGGCACCTTTAGTGAGAAAAACAACCCATTGAACACCTTCGGTGTGTAAAACAGACCATTGGCACGGTCCTTAGGCTCCTTTGGTGGGTAAAACAGCCCGTTGGCACTATTGCTAGGCACCTTCGGTGGGCAAAAATAATCGTTCGCAAAGTCGTTAGACATCTTTGGGCTGGTTGGTAGGCACTTTGGGCTGGCAAAATAACCCATTTGCACGATCACTAGGCACCTTCAATGGGAAAAACAACCCGTTTGCACAATCGCTATCTACCCTAGGTAGGAAAAACAACTCGTTGGCATAGTCACTAGGCACCTTCAGTGGCAAAACAGCCCATTAGCAGGATTGCTAGGAAAAACAACTCATTGGGCACCTTCGATGGGTAAAACAACCCGTTGGGAATGACACTAGGCACCTTTGGTGGGAAAAATAGCCCGTTGGTAGACCTTTGGTGGGAAAAACAGTCCGTTGGTATAGTTACCCCATATCGGCGGAATTATATGTTCGGAAGAAGTTTTCACCCTGCATTCTTACGGATGCGGGGTGGACCACGTAGCG
>JANZXP010038279.1:0-12301 GCA_027576715.1 Erythroxylum flavicans | reverse complement strand
GCTTCAGCATTCTCAATGCTTAATTTCTACTTAGATTTAAACAGTTTGAACTTTTTCAAAATTTTAAATCATTATTTCATTAAATACTTATAACTATATCATATAAAGTCATTAGCAATTTAATGAAATATAAGTATTATCCTTTTTACGAATTGTTATTCTATCCAATACATCACATGTATAAATTTTAACAATTCAATACCATCATCATCCTTTCACCAAAGGTTGATTTGGTTATTCTTCAACTTTTTAAGTTTCACAAGTTCCTTTATGTCTTAGTATGTAATTTTATTATTCTCATTATGTTGATTTAACCAATATGGCATAAAAGGATAATCTCAGTTATCCAACCTTTTATTATTGCCATTTATGTTAAGCATAAGTCTTCTTTAATCCAACACATGCAAACTCTTTGTATAAAATTAGATCAACTACTTTTAATTAACAATCTATTTCTAACCATGCAATCGTTTTCTTCTAATTAAAACTATTATCATACTATAGATAAGTCTTTAATTATTGTCCATAATTATGCTTTTAGTATGCTAAATTAAGTGAAACAATTTTACCAAGGTATTATACTTTTAGCTCTAGTCCATGCGACCTCTTACATTTTATTGTCATCGTGTTGACATATGTCTTACATATTGTCATCAAAGTTTACAAGACATTAGTCAACTACAAATTTTAATACATTTTGTCATCTATATGATTTTGACATATCTCTACAATTTTGTCTCCATATCCTCAATAGGGATTATAACAAAATTGTATAATGGGCACACATATTTTTATCGAACTTTGAGAACTCTTCTCAAACATAATAATTGTCCAAAAATTTTGGTTCACTAGCTTAGCATCAACTATACTAAACAAGGTAAATTTCACTCATAATAAATTAAATGTAAGAAAGCAAGTAATCAATTATATGTCATGACTACCAAATTAGATTAAGAGTTTAATCATGTATTTGGTTACTCCCACTATTTTATTCAAAATAATAGCCCTCACTACTATTCGAAAAGATTACTCTAATCTTTCTAGCGGGTAAGATGCCATTCAAGTATAGTTGATCTTAAGTTTGCTCAATCAACCAACTAGACCTAAATTAGGTAGATAACAACTTTATCAACCATATCTCATATGACTCCTAGATCCGTTAGGTGACAACTCTTGTCAAAACATATCCTATATGTTATTCTTAACCCTACCTCTCAATTCATGTGATCATGAGTTTGCTCATCCAAATCACACAAAATTAGTTAAGTAGAACCCACTGTCATAAGACCAAACAAGTTCAAGTTAAAACGGCCTTGAGTTTACTCAACAAGCCAACTATAAACAAAACTCTGGTGTATTCTTATAACAATGGAAGGCTATAATAACATTCTCAACATGTACTTAAAATTTTAACAAGGGATTTAATTCCATTTGTGTCATCAAACACAAATTGCATGTAAAATATTACACATATAAAACATACAATTTATCATGCATCCAATATATATATATTAACCATATAAATAAAGTATGCAATTTATGCACTCATAATAAAATTATATGTATAAAATATCAAGCTTCGTTTGATTCTATTTACTGATCTTTATGATTAAAATAACATTTCCAACTCCTTGGAAAAATTAAAATAGATTAAAACCATTGATTCCTAAATAAATTAAATTCCTATTCCAAATAGAAATTTAATTTGATTTGAAAACAATTTTCAAATCCAATTGAAAACTATTTCCGATTACCTTGACTCCTTTGATAAAATTTAATTTAAAAACAATTTTTAATAAATTGTACTTCTTACTTATTATAATTTAGAAAAACTCTTTTTTCAAAATTGTATAAATAACATATTCTAATCTAATTAGAAGACTATTTCTAATCTCATTAGAAAATACTTTTCCTTAATTAGAAAACTATTTTCTAAAATTAAAAGAAACTAATTTCAAAATTAAATAAAACATTTTAAATTTTAATTAAGAAAGTCATGATATATTATTTATTTAGATTTTGATTTCTTAATTAATTAGAAAATCTTTCTTTAATAAATTAGAAATCTATATTAAAAAATATTAAAGAAAGTACAGTTTTCTTAGTTAATAAATGAAAACACTTTTCAAAAATCAACCACAAAAAATACTTTTTCCAAAAACATCAAGAAACTTATTATTTATAAATAAAGAAACAATTTCTAAATAAATAAAATAATAATTCTCTAAATAGATAAAATAAAGAATTTAATTTATCTCAATCAAATTGAAATAAATATATTTAATTAATAAACATTTTTCTCAATTACCTAAGAAAAACATTTCCTTAAATTTAAGGAGTCTAATTAATTAATTTCAATCTAATTGAAATTAATTAATCCTCATTTTGGAAACTACTTTTCTAAAATTAATTAGAAATCAATATAATTATTAATCTTAATCATATTAAGAAAAATAATGACTTTAATTTTGGAATTGAATGGATAATTTAATTTAATTTAATAATCCAACCCTTTGAAAAATTAAACTAAATTACAAAACATTCCTAATAAAATTAACCCTTGAAAACAAATTTCAAAAATAAAAAAACACTTTTTAAATTTTATTAGGAGTATAAATTAATTTAATCTCTATTAAATGAATAAAATAGAACATTAAAGAGTTTAAAACATTTAAAGGGCATAAAAGAGGGTTGGGAAGGTGTTTGGCGCGTGCTGCACGCGTCAGATGCTGACACGCAGTCAAAGGGAGCACGCGCCATCAACGTCTGCGGCAGATGCTCCTCGAGGGCAGGGGGCGCGTGTCCCACACGTGCCCATCGTCTTCTCCAGAAGACTCTATTGGTTTCTTCAGAAAACTCCCACTTTTGCATCAACCATCACCCACATTACACCTCACCAAACCACGTCTTTACAAAACAGCAACCCTCTTCCCTAGTCGCCTGCTTCATCCTCAACCATCGCTACCTTGTAGGATAGCGTCGCCTGCGATGGGTATTGGCGACGCCATCCATGGCATCACCAATCGATGGGCGATTAACACCCATCAACTTCTCAAGTGGCGACACGATGGACGTCGCCCATATTCTTAGTCTTCGATGGGTGTTGACGATGCCATCTATGGCATTGTCAGTCGATAAGCGATTAACATCCATTGACTTCTCCATGCTTCCATCAGTTTTCTTTAATAACCTAAGAACAATAATGTAACCTAAAACAATAGATTCATAATCCAAAATCGCAATAAACGCAGGCAATAATTGCAAGCAATAACTAGATTTTAAAAAACCCAATAAACCCAGAACAATAATCGTGAGCAGTAAAAGGATTTCAAAAACCCAATCATCGAAGATAGTCAAAAACACAAGCATATTGATAGAAAATCTTCTTTGAGCAACAAACAGAGATAAAAGAGTTGGGTTTTAGGGTTCGGAACAATTCTAGAATAAAAACATAAAATGATCGAGACACAAATGAATCTGATTTTAGACTCCAGAAATAGAACACGCATAAACCTTAGGGATTCAGAAAACAATTTTTCAGAAATCATAATATGCAATGCATTTCTAGACCGCACTGAATCATAAAACTCATTTAACACTTAAACAATTTCAATTCCAAAATTCATCATCAATAACTATAAAAAAATTTTAATCGAATTATATAATTAAAATCTTTCTCTGATACCACTGTTGAGAAACTGGGTAGGGATCTGATCCCAACGCAGAGGAATAATCACTAAACTTTTTCGCAACTTTTGATTTCCTCACAACCAAGATCTATTTAATTCTATAAAATGATTAACACAAATCATAATAAAGCGGAAACTTAATTTGTACCTTATTTCGAAGCTTGATAATAATCTTGTCGTATCCAAAATTGATTCATTTGAACCATCGTAGCCGCACAAATGTTCAGCCTGTAACGGTATCCGCAGAATGAGTTGAGAGAACTATGTAACTGTTACAAAGAGGCTTAAGCAAGAATTGCTAACTCCGTAGATCTTAAGCTTATTTATAATAAGCTTTGGACGTTTTAGTAATTTACATGAAATTAAGTTCTAATTTCAATTAAACTTTAGTTAAAATTAAAAATAATTCTAATTAAATACCAATTATGTCCATATAGGATTCAATATCTCATATTAATCCTTACTTATTAAATATCTCATATTTAATTATAAAGTTTCTCAAACTTTATAATCAAGTCCAGCTTGATTAAATTAATTTTACTCTCTTCAACCCATTCTATATGTGAAACCCATTAGGTTCCCAAATATGTTGGCAATGATTATAAATTCTAATTCTAATTCATAATTAGAATTAGATAAATTAAAACTCCTTTTAATTTATCTTCAATTCTCCAATTAAATAATTTACAATCATAGATCAAGATTGGCATCTAGCAATATATCATGATCACCCAATAATTTAGGAATGTCAAAGTGGTTTTGACTAACCTTTTTCCTTGCATGATTTTTCTGTATAATTTAATCTTTTCATCAACCAATGTTCCAATTAGACATAGAGCATGAAATTAATGTCAACTCTATTTTGAGTCTAATCATATTAGTTCTCTGCCATTAGCTATTGATTCAATTAATGATATTTGTAAACTATATACAAAATATCATTCCACCTTGGCCAAGGATTTCCTGAATCAATATTAATCGAGAACAACGGAACATTCTCCCCAATTACTTTAGGGTGATGAATCATATATTGATCACTCAACTACCTCTATATAGTTCATGCTACATCCAATGACTACAGATTAAACGACCCATGATTAAATAGATCATAAGTAGTATCAAAACATAGCAATCCCCACACAATATAACTTTGATGACCACAAGTTAAAGGATCACTTATACAATCATCATAATGAGAATTCCATAGACATATAAGTAATGTTCCAAATGGATTTCTCATATTGGGTCTATTCAGTGAACTTGTTCTCTAGCAAGCACCCACACTTTTGTTTAAGTATCTCTATACTTTAGCTTATGAGATTGACTACTTCCTTCATAAGGAAAAACAAATGTATGCTAGTCTTTTTACATTCTATTAATGTCCAATCTTAATAGAACAATGACTAGGAACATTTAGGAATAATATATAAATGTAATATGAATCTCATAATTATAATCTCATCATAATTTCATTTGCAACGTACAATTATTCCATGGACTTTATCATATACATCTAAACATGTACAAGATAAATAATGCCTTCAAATAATTTGTCACTAAACTACAACCAAAATGATTGGCTGTAGGGCATAAACTAACAACAAGGCTACAACTACCTTTATATTTCATGCATTCATGGAATAAAATGCATTACGCATATTCAATCATCATATTCAGTCCATTACATTCGCATTCAGTTTCTCATTCACACTTGTCATCAGACTTGGTCCGACATTCAACGTAGAAGTTGAGAAAACATTTTTTAAAACACATTCACATTCAAGGAACACTTCCAATGTGTTATTCATGCATCAAACACCTCAGACATCTTATACCCCGAAATCAGTACACATACATCACATATCAATTCAATTAAGAATCAAAGAAACAATTAAGGTTAGACTATTTTAGGTTACTCACAATTGCTCCTTTTAGCTTATGGCCTTGAAGTCCCGGTAATGTCTGAAAGCGGTCACTCAATGTGCTCTTCTATATGCAATCACATACATTTTCATATTACTACATTGTACATTTAGATGAATAAGCAGATTTATAAATGTATCATGTATTATGCATGTTCAATGACAAATTCTCAGGTATGCTTCTTTAATACACTTTATAAACAATTTACAACACCTTTCAAGCATTCTTTACTCCAAAATATGCTTTGCTCACCTTAATCCTTTCATTCAACATTGACTAAATTCATTTAAGCTCTTATTTAAACCTTAATATATCATATGGAAATACCTTAGCATTAGCTGGTTCAAACATTGCATCATCAAAACATTTTCATGAAATAAATCACTGCCTATGATCCTTTTCCCGCACTTTTTTCCAGATTTTCTCAGGATGATTTTAGGTCATATTTATATAGCTATTTTACTTAAAAAATGAAATTTTTAGATAATAAGTTCTTCTAAGCAAATGTTCCTCTGTGTTTTAAGTTTCAAACGAAAGAACAGTCATTCAGTTTGGTTCAGTGTTCCATGAGTTATACCCAAAATACTGCAGACTATGCACAACTATATGAAGGGTTGGTGCACGATCGTGCAGTTCCATAATTGAAGGATGAGTGCACAATTGTGCTTATGCACGATTGTGAATTCTCATGCTTGAAAGGTTGGTGCGCGATCATGCTTGTGCACGATCGTGCACTCCCATAATTGAAGGATGTGTGTGTACCCCTGATGTGCACTCAAACTTGTAAAATTTATATCTTTAAATTATGAGATCCAAAAATTACAAAATTTATACCATTAGAAAGATAAGAGGATAAGCTATAACTTTTATGAAGACAACTTTGTCTGATTCGGCCTACATCAATACAGTTTATTTGATATAAATATGACATAATTTCTGTCAAGGGTAGTGCTGCAGCCTATGCCAAAACTTAACTTCAAGCTAAATTTTAAGACCTTTAAGAACAAAATTCAAATTCAATCCCTCATGAAAATTATATCCATATGTCTCTAGTTTAATCTAAATTAAAATTCATCTGATTTGGGTATCTACAAATCAAGATATGGCCAAAATACAGATGCTTGTTTAGTAAAAACACTCCATATAACATACCCCAACACACTTCTTTGCCAAAATTCTATCATTTCTCTATCATTTCAAGTTGATGATTTCTTCAGTTATACCTCAATTTCAGTTCAGTATTCTTTATTCACAATTCAAAAATTCATGAATGATCATAAGTTAAAAGCAGAACCTATTTCCATACTTTTCTATATCACATTTTCTACACTTCACTAATCTTCATCTAACTCCAATTATCACAATCCTTTATCACACTTTTTGCACGTTTTCACTTTGCTTGTATCACCAAAATTGCTTCTTCCTACACCACTCATGCATACAGTAATCCGCAAACATGAAAACATAATCTCTTTATGATTTATCATAATTATTATCATGAAAATGAAGGCACAACTTACTTGATTCAGCAAAATTCTAGAAGTTGAGATAATGGGATTTCCGTGGAGAAAGTAAGGAAGTCGAAATCTTCTAATGTGCTGAAGTGATTCAGCTTGTGCAAGGTGTAGCCTCGATGTCGTATTCAAACAATACATAAGCCAATTACACAAAAAGGAAAGAGTATGGTGTTTCGGTGATGGATGAACAAGGAGAGAGAGTTTCGGTTAAGATCATACAGAAATTTCCTTACACTACCAAAATTCCTAAGTGATTAGGTGTCTTAATATTGTAATTACACATGTCACCAATCCATGTCTTTCATTTGTCTATCATCTAAGCTACCAAATGTCACACTTCCATTTGTCTCTTATTTCCACATTTTTCCTCATTCGAATACCTCAAATTTTTGGAAAAATTCAAAATATCACCAAAAATGCTAAATCAATTCTAATACACACCAATTCAATTTTCAAGGAAAATAATCCACAATTCACATTTTAATTGCATTAAAATCACTTATACCTGGAAAATGTCAACGAATGCATGTACAATTATTTTAAGGAGTGTCAACATTATTCATGTGTATGAGTATTCCATATGATGCATGAAATGTATTTCTAAAGTCTCAATAAACTCTCGTGTACAATATAATAGGGTGCTAACCCTGACCATGGGATAATGGGATGTTACAATTCTCCCCTCCTTAAGAAATTTTGTTCACGAAACTCTTACTTGATTGATGAAACAAGTGGGGATATTCCTTTCTCATCTGCTCCTCTGTTTCCCAAGTTTCTTCCTAACTTGAGTGATTTTTTCACAGGACTTTCACCAATGGAATTACCCAATTCCTCAACTATTTTGTCTTATATCCTATTATCTTGACCAACTCCTCAACATAACTCAGATTACTAGTGACTTCAATCTCTTGAGCTGATAATACATGCATTGGATCTGACCAATATCTCCTAAGCATACTCATGTGGAATACATTATGTATCTGAGACATTTCACTCGGTAAGGCTAATCTGTATGCCAATGGTCCTACCCTCTCAATGATCTCATAAGGACTAATGTACCTAGTGCTTAACTTGCCCTTCTTGCTAAATCTCAACACTTCTCGCCAAGGAGAGACTCTTAAAAATATTTTGTCTTCTACACTGTATTCCATATCCTTTCTATATTGATTTACATAACTTTTCTATCTACCTTGTGCTGCTTTTATTCAGTTTTAGATGAGTTTCACCTTATCCATAGTATCTTATATCAATTCTAGCCCTTTATCATTCTTAAACCTTCCTCATCCCAATATAGAGGCGATAGACATTTTTTACCATACAATGCCTTATAAGATGTCATATTGATACTACTGTGGTAGTGGTTATTGTAAGCAAATTCAATCAAGGCTATGTATTGATCCCAAGCTCCTTGATACATATGCTTTAAGCATATCCTCAACATTCTTGATTGACCTCTCACTCTGGCCATCTGTTTGAGGATGAAATGTAGTACTAAAGTTCAACTTCATACCCATAGCTGACTGTAGACTCTTCCAAAACCTCTAAGTAAATCTGGGATCTCTGTCTGATACTATTGACACACCGGTACCCTATGTAGTCTAACTACCTCATTCACATACCTTGGAGCCAATTGGTCTAGTGAGCTATTCTCTCTCACTGGTAAAAAATGGGCTGACTTAGTCAATCGGTCCGCTACAACCCATATAGCATCATTTTGCCTCGGAGTCTTAGGCAATCATATAATGAAATCCATTATGATTCGTTCCCATTTCCACTTCAGAATAGGCAATGAATGAAGCTTCCCAACTAGCCCCTGATGCTCAGCTTTAATCTGCTGGCAAATTAAACACTTCGCTACATAGTCAGCTACTTGCTTCTTCATCCCTGGCCACCAAAAATGCTGCTTTAGTGTATTATACATTCTGATAGTACCAGGATGTATAGCATAAGCTGCTACATGCGTCTCCTCTAGAATTTCTTTTCTTAATTCATCCATATTAGGCATACACAACCTCTGTTTTAACCACAATGTTTCATCTCTCAATTCAAATTCATAATCTAGATTTATCTTAATTTTTTCAATCAGTTTTACCATTTTAGGATCTTTACTCTACACTATTCTAATTCTATCATACAATGTCCGTCTCAACTTTAGTATGGCTATCAATGCTTCATTATGCTTTAGATGTAACTCCACATTCAAAGCTCTCAACTGAATCAAGCTTGGAACCTCGATAATTGAATCTGAGCGACACTACTATTCGACTTCCTACTCAATGCATCTGACATTATATTAGCTTTCCTTGAATGATACTCAATCGTTCAGTCATAATCCTTTAACAACTCAATCCATCTTCTCTGTCTCATGTTCAACTCCTGTTGACTCAATAGATACCTCAAGCTCTTATCATCAGTGTATATCTGGAATGTCTCTCTATATAAATAATGTCTCCATATCTTTAGAGCAAAGACTACTACTACAAGCTCTAAATCATGTATCGAATAGTTCATCCCGTGAGGCCTTAATTGTCTTGATGCATAAGCTATTACCTTATCATACTACTTCAACACACATCTCAATCCTTTATGCGAAGCTTCACTGTATACTGCATAACTACCAGCTCCTGATGGAATTGTCAATATCGACGCTGTAGTCAACCAATGTTTCAGTTCCTCAAAACTTCTCTGACACTCATAATTCCATCTAAAGACCACATTCTTCCTTAGAAGTTTAGTCAGAGGGGTTGAGATCAAAGAAAACCCCTTAATAAACCTCTAGTAATATCCGACTAATCCTAAGAAACTTCAGATTTTAGACACGTTCTTTAAAGCCTCCTATTTCATTACTACCTCAATTTTCATTGGATCCACTTGAACACCTTGACCATTTACTATATGACCCAAAACACTACTTGACTTAGCCAAAACTCACATTTACTAAATTTGATATATAGTCGTTTCTCCCTCATAATCTGTAGTATCACTTTCAAGTGTTGATCAACATACTCTTTTCTATTCTTCGAATACACCAAAATGTCATTGATAAAAATTATCACAAAGCGATCCAGGTTGGGTTGAAACACCTTATTCATCAATGCCATAAGTGCAGTTGGGTTATTAGTTAACCCAGACGACATTACTAAAAGCTAATAATGTCCATATCTGCTCCTGAAAGCACTCTTCGGTACATCAACTTTTGTTATCTTCAGCTGATAATACCCAGACCCCAAATCTAACTTAGTGAACACCTGAGCGCCCTGCAACTGATCAAATAAATCATCGATTCTAGGTAATGGGTACTTATTCTTCACTGTGACCCTATTCAGTTGCCTATAATTGATGCACAATCTCAACGTTCCATCTTTCTTCTTCACAAATAAGACTAGAGCTCCCTTGGGTGACACACGGGGTTTAATAAATCCCTTATCTAGTAACTCCTATAACTGAATATTCAACTCCTTCAGTTCTATAGGTGCCATCCTATATGGGAAATAGATATAGGAGCAACACCTGGAACTAGATCAATTGTGAACTCTATTTTTTGATCTGGAGGTAAGCCAGGTAACTCTACAGGAAACACATCCAAGAATTCCCTCACCACAAGAATGTCCTGCATATTTTGCCCAGTTTGGGTATCAATGATATGGGCCAAATAAGCCTCACATCCCCCTTGTATCAACCTTAAGACATTTATAAATGAGATCAGCCTAATTGGCACTACTTGGCTAATACCTTTCAACACTGCTCTCGGCTAATTAAGAGATTCAATTATTCCCTCCTTAGTATAAAAATTCATGATGGCCTTATAAATAGTGAACCAATCCATACTTAGGATAACACTGATTTCCTTTAGCGGTAACACAATCAAGTCTGCCTCTAACTCTGCCTGATCAATTTGAATTAAACACCTCTTACAGACTTCCCTTATCATGATGGTACTACCTGTCGGTGTACTCACCTCTAATCCACATCTCAATAACTCTCTATCACAATGCAACTTAGATGTTATATGCGGTGCAATAAAGGAATGCGTAGATCTAGGATCTGGCAATGCAAAAGGTTCAAAAGTAAATATTAGTAACATACTTGCAATAACATTTGGATAGTCTTGGACCTCTTGTCTTGTCATGGCATAAACACAGGTCTGAGACTGTGGTTGATTACTTTGAACCTCAATCTTACCAGTAGCACTCCTAGAACTCATTATGCCTCTGCCATGACCTCTCTATCCAGACCCACTGGCTCGACTCTGCTGAACCGTAGTTTTTGTCACTGCACTTCCTCTCTTACTAGACTGTGCTCTAAATACAACAGAACAGTCCCTGATATGATAATCAAATGAGCTGCATCAAAGGCAAGCTCCTATCAACTTCCAGCATTCACCACTGTGTTTCTTCCCACAATGCTCACAAGTCGACAGTTGACTCGATATTGTACCTCTGTTATTGCCAGACTGAACAAAACTACCCCTTTGACTGAACCTCGACTATTTTAATCCAGTTGGTGATCTAAAAGCTCGGTTCTGACGTTTACTGAACCTTCTCTCAGAATTACCCTAATATTCACTGGGCCTCTTCTATCTAGACTTTGATCTATACTCAGACTGACTGTCCTTCAATAACTGCTCAATGTAGATCGAGGTAGCACATAGTTCTGTAAAACTACCCAAGTTAGAAATGGCTAACCTCATTCGGATCGACATGTTCAGTCCATCTTCAAATCTCCTGCACTTGTCTTCCTCAGTAGGAATCAAGGTAGTAGCATATCCCATCAGCTCATTAAACTTAACCTCATACTCTGCCACAAACAAACTACCCTGCTTCAAATCCAGAAATTCCTTCATCTTTCTGTCCATGTAGATCTTAGGCATATAATTCTCCTTGAAGACCCTCATGAAGTCTTTCCATCTCACAGTATAAGGCCTGATGGTACTGCTTGGAATAATTTTCCACCACTAGTAAGATGGGCCTTGCAATAGAGAAACAGCATAGTCGAACCTTTTATCTGACTTACAATCTATCTGGTCAAAGACTCTCTCTATTCTCTCTAGCCATGCCTCAGCCTCTGCAGGGTTTGTACTTCTATAGAAGTCCACTGCTGGAACCCCTCCCCGGGCGGGTCCACGGCCCGACGTCTTACGTGACATCTGGACCCGTGGCCCACGGGGGAGGA
>JANZXP010038259.1:0-12303 GCA_027576715.1 Erythroxylum flavicans | reverse complement strand
TCTTTCATAATTTTTTTTTAGTTACAAGGGATAAAAGAACAAACAAAAACCAATGAACTACGCAGCTATTCTAAGGAATGTAACCCCTAACGTATCCTTGAGTAAGATATCCATAACCTCAATGGGTAGTGAATGTAAAACAATACTATTAGTCCCAAAAGCCACGACAGTTGTAGCTAACTGGTCGACACAACAATTACCTTCTATGAGAACATGTTTGAAACTAATCTCCCAATGCCTTGCAAATAACAAGGGGTTTCCTTGGCCATCTATGTGTACCGAGAAAGAGAGAATGTTAATTACCTCCAGGGAATCAACTTTTAATTCTATCTTTTTATACCCCAAGTTCCAAGCCAAGGATAAACTTGTATGAACTCCCAAAAATTCTGCATCCAACAACGAGCACAATCTAATGTTATGAACAAATCCACCTAACCAATTCCCTGAGCAATCAAGGAGTAGCCCCCCTGTAGTGGCAGGACGAGTAGAAAACCTGGATGCACCATCTGAGTTTAACCAAACCCAACTCTCTTTTAGCTTTGACCAGCCAACTTGTCTTGTGAACAATATCTCCTGATCATATGTGATTCGATTAACTATTAAAGTTGCATTCGCAATCCACTCAACATAGTCAATCACAATAGCCATGCTTACATTTAGCCAATGGAAATTACTCTCAAAGATACATTTGTTTTGCCAATGCCAAAAGAACCAACAAGATATTCCATAAATAATAAACCAACCAAAGTTTATCACCGTATTATGTTTTTGAAGATTAGTCAACATCCACAAATTAATACCTTAGCTAAAGAAATCAGCGTTGATTGCCTCATAAGGGAATTGAGACTAGAATGTTCGCATTCGTGGGCAATCCCGCACTGCATGCAATACCGTCTTTATATTTCCACAAAAGTAGCAACTGTTATCGGCAGAGAGGTGGCCAACAACTCTTTGTTGATTTGTCAACAACTTTCCTTTAACTACCAACCATCAAAATGATTTAATTCTCTGAGGACCAAGCCACTTCCATATTACTTTCCAAAGCCTACATTGATCTTGCAATCCAACGTGCTCAATGAGATTGTACGCGGATGAAGTAGTAAATAAACCATTTTGAGTTGGACCCCATAGCACATGATCCTCCCCATATTCAGGACGTGGTGCCATAATCCTTGCTATAGTCATACAAATCGACGAAGGGAGAAAATGTTGAAACTTGTCCCAGCTCGATCCTCCATGCCCATCCACATATCTTGTACTTTTGTATGCAGCATCCCTTCTGGTATTTGCATTGTGGTGAAATGAAAGAGAGGGTCCAAACCATCAACCCAATCGTCAAGCCATATAACTCAATATTTTTTCCATTTCCCACCTTCCATTTAGAACCAATAAGAACAAATCTCCAAGTAGTAGGTATGCCCCTACATACTGATGAAGCTCCTTTATTATTCAATTTAAGGGGAACATTTGCGCTATCAAAGCCGTATTTAGCTCGGATAATTTATTCCCAGTATGTTGATGGTTTGGTCAACAAGCACCAGCCAAGCTTGGTGAGTATAGCTTCATTTAAAGATCTGACTCTTCTAATCCTAAGACTGCCTGCACTTTTCGGTTGGCAAACTGATTCCCAGTCCACCAAATTCACCTTTCTCTGACCTTCTTTTGAACCCCAACTGAAATGAAGCATAATTTTTTCAAAATCATCACACAATTGTCTAAGAAGCCTTACCATTTGCATGGTGTAAATGACGCTAGCATTGATTGAGTTAGTGTAACCCGACCAGTTAGAGACAAAAAGTGGCTCCCCAACTAGCAAGTTTTTACTGAGCTTTATCAAGAATATACTAGTAAGTACCCCTAATTGATCTTTCATGGATTAAGGGAACTCTAAGGTACTTTCCAAGATTCTCAATGTGCTTGAAGCCTAGCATTTGACTCAGGGATCGAGCTCAAGCATGAGTTATGTTTTTGGAACAATAAACTCGAGTTTTTTCATAACTAACCTTCTGACCTGATGCCATACACAATGTATGTAAAACTTTGGAAATAATCTGAATTTGAAATTCTAAGGCTTCCGCAAACAGGATTAAATCATCTGCAAAGAAAAGGTGGGAAATATGAGGACCTCCTTTGCTTAGCACCACGGGCTTCCAACCCCCCTATGACACCTCGTGGTTGATCAATTGCCTTAATCTTTCCATACATAGAACAAAGAAGTACGGGGACAAAGGGTCCCCTTGCCTGATACCCCTACCAGGGACAAACGAATCGGAAAGCTCTCTATTCCAACATACCTTCATAGAGGCTGAAGAAACACATTTTATGATTAAATTAAAAAAAGCAGTTGGTAAACCAATATCCTGTAAAGTATTAAGAATGAAATCCCATCGGAGACGATCATACGCCTTTTCCAAGTCTACTTTTATTACTAGAAATCCTGTCTTCCCCTTTTTTCTCCTCATTAAGTGAATAACTTCTTGAGCAATCATAATATTGTCTATGATAAGCCGCCCAGGAACAAATCTGCATTGATTATAGGCCACTAGTTTGTCGAGGCGCGGCATTAATCTGTTAACTATAACTTTAGTTATAGCTTTATATATAACTGAACATAATCTAATTGGTTTGAATTGAGAGATTGAAACTGGTGAAGGAACTTTAGGAATTAGAACAAGAATTGTTTGATTCAAGTTCGACTCCCATCGTTTAAGCCTGAATACTATTTGTATATACTCCACCACCGCTTGACCAACCACGTGCCATTGTTTCTGAAAAAATAATGTGTGGAACTCATCGAACCCAGGTGTCTTATTCGGATCCATTTCAAAAAACACTGCCTTGACTTCATCAAACTGGACTGGATTAACAATCTCGACTAGGCTGTCCCCGGATAAACTAGGAAAATGGCTTGCAATAGGAAACTGAGCAACCCCTTCATTATCCTCTGGAAAAAGCCTTTAAAAATATCTCTTGCTAGATCTCATAGCCGAGTAAGGTCATAAATGGTATTCCCACAGTTGTCTTGAAGCATGGCCACTATAATTTTTTTTCCTCTTTGCCATAGTGATCGTATGATAATATTTTGTATTGCGATCCCTTTGTGACAACCACGTACAATGGGATTGTTGGTGCCAAAACCTTTCTTCTTCGCAAAGTACTTGAATAAGATCATCCCTAAGCTTCTCCTCTAAGTCGATTAGGGATCTCGAGTCTCTATATTCCAATTCCCACTAAATACCCTCCAATCTAGCTAAAAGACGTTTCTTGCGATGGAAGATATTGCCAAATTTAGTTCTATTCCACTCAGCCAGTTTCTCAGACAAAGTAGCTAGTGAGCTACAGAAATTCTTCATATCTGGCCCCTAATTTTGTTGAATAAAGTTAGAGAAACCTTGATTTGCCAGCCAAGCTGATTGAAACCCAAAGTTTCTTGATGTGTCATTTCTTACTAGTGTTCGATCAAACCTGACTAGCAAAGGTCTATGGTTTGAACCGATGTAAGGAAGGTGAAACACCTTTGTACCTGCAAATACTTCCAACCAAGATGAGGAACATAATGCCCTATGCAACATGGTTTGGAGCGTTCCTCAATGCCACGTGAAATTTGATCCTATGAATCCCAAATCATGAAGACATCAAGTATGTACACAATCCCGCAAGGCTTTTCTGACCACTGGCGCTGCACGAGATCTTCCACGTTTATCCCTTGCGTCTAGCTTTGCATTAAAGTCTCCACCAATTATCCAAGCCCCAATGGTATACCTTGCTATCCGTGTGAGATTGGCCCATAAATAGTTTTGAAGATTATACTAGGAGCTTGTATAGACTGCAGTGAAAAAAAATTCTGATAACTCATATTTGACATGAGTATGTATAAATTGTTGATGAACTGCTAGGACTTTAACTTCCACTTCTAATATCCAAAGTAACCATATACTTCCTGCGGATCCCAAAGCTTCTACACGAAAAGAAGAATCCAATTCATGTTATTAATAATCTCATGCGCCCTTCTTCCACTTTAGTCTCTACGAGAACCACCATATATGGTTTATACATTTTTATAAAATTCTTAAGAATATGTCGGAAATTTTCATTTCCAACCCCTTGACAGTTCGATATTAAAATCGAGATTAAAACTAGTGATCAAGAAAGGATAAAACACTTCTGCTACTGAGCATTCCAGTTTTTATCACTATGCTTGCTTACAAGGCTATATCCCGGGGCCTGGCAAACAACCTCCTCTACTAAATTACGCTCACCAATATCTTCTTCCATGTGTTATCTGTACAATGATTAGATCTTTTTCTAGGATCAGGCAGTTCGGATGGAGGGTTAGCCAAAATTTTAAATGTCAAAAGAAATTCCACACAGTGCCAAAATGGAATATTTATTTAAATGTCAATGGTTTAGCAATGAAACTCCAGCCTCTATCAAACTCAAGCCATTTCTTGTTTGTCTTTTCATATTAATGTCTAATCGAAAGAATTTGTATTTTTATGTGCCTATCAATTTAAATGTTTTAACTTATTATTTAGCCGATGTCTTGAGCTCTTAATGACTTATATAGGTTGGCTAATCATCATTATTGTAACAAAGCAAAGACTAATTAATTAGTATGCAGGCCCGATAGCTGGAGTTAGTGGCCAAAACGGTCCATTCCAATAATTAAAAAACATCAAACAAAGTCACATCAACGAATTAATCAAATTATTAACTTAGTTAATGGAGCATCTCATTTATGATCATGACTCCTGCACGTAAAGAGTACTAAAGTGATAAGGGGCACTTTACTTGAAAATAAATGCTCAATTATACGTATAGTGCTTCCCATCTTTAGAATAAAACAATTGAAAGGAGCTTATTGGCCTGGTTTGGTCTTTAATTATGTATTTGTGTGCAACTTGGAACCAATACGTGTAGACTGACGACATAGGAAGGGGAAAAAAAATAAAGAATATGTAATAAAGATAAAGAATACAAGCTAATCAAGAGAATAAAACAGAAAATTTGTACAATAGTAATAAAGGAAGTCATTTTAATAAAACTAATTAAAATTTATATCTAGTTCTTTACAATTTTAAAATTGTAGTAAATAGTTTTTATTTATCTACAAAATCAACTTTTTAATTAGGGAAAATTGTTTAAAATTTTATATTTCTCTATTTTATTTTTTTAGAACAAGCTTTCTATTAATTATAAATAAGGTCTCTTTCATTTTTCTTTTCAATGAGATGCATAGGCTTGATTCATTTAGTACAAAAAAGTGATTGACGCCCTTACACAATAGGAAATGACCTAATCAACAAAACGTGTTAAGATTAGCAATTAACTTAAATCATACGGCTCGGCTACTATTGCTTGATACACGAATATTCCAACGATGACAATAGCTTCCTCTCCGCCTTAAGTAACTCTTAATTAATCTTTGTTTCATTAATATTGTAATCTAGAGTTAATTATACTTTTATTTTTATATATTTAAAATTTTATATTACATAATACAACCATATTTTATTAATTTTCTATTAAATAAATAATAATGAAATTGCACTAAAGTGGGATCCACCCATTAAAAAACAAAGAAAAGCGGGTCTCACGAAGAACTAAAAACTCGAAACTTCAGGAATTATAGGTCACCTGTATGCTGACATGGCACGCGGACAGCCGTCAAACTAGATCCAGCAGTGACGCAACAACCGCCAAACAAAAGAAGAGAGAGAGAGAGCGACCTCGTAGCTCACGACACTTCACCGTTACGAAAAATACCAAAACACCCTCCCCTCTCTCCGTCTGTCCGTGTTACACCGTCAAAGTGAAATTTCTCAGCAAGTTGAAGTGTGGCTTCCAGGTGCTTTTCCCCGAGAAAAAAACAATGGCTGCTCCTCCAAAATTGACCAAAATCAGCACTCAGATCAAGTTTAGTTTTTAAGTTTATATTAGGGAAAATTAATTTCGCGGTTAATGCACTAATGGCCAGTCCTTGCATGATTTGATGAGATGCTAAAAAGAGAGAAAAGGACATTTTTTAAAGGAACCGTGATAAGCTAATATGTAAAAGGCAATTGATATTTCAAGTTGATGGCTGTTGAGAGAGTTGGCACCATAGATATTATTAGTCTTTATTGCTTTCTTAGTGCTTGTTCCTTTCACTCCGTTTATTTATTGTTTTATTCTTTTGGGTTTTGCATTTGCAATTTCTACGTTTCTACCGGTTAATTACTTTAATTTTAAACACAAGATTAGTCTTTCTAATGCCTATAGATCCCGAATTAAAAACATAATCCTAACTAATATATTATCATTCTATTCTTTCCGATCCTATTTACATTCAAGATCCAAGTGAAATCAATCCTCCTATTCCAGTGTTTCTGAATTCCAAGAGAAAACAGAGTTTTTATGAGCCATTGTGAATTTTGTTGTATGTAACGTTATAAATTGTATAAAATATAAGAATATGTTCAAAGGAATAATTTGCTTTTATTAAGAAATCTATTATTGTATTGATTAAATTCAGTTAGGAAAACAATCTATACCGTAGAGTCAGAGTTAATGTATCCAGCTGTTGGTCATTAAAGGAGGGATTAATTACGGTACCAAAAATAACCAGAAGATGATTAGATTAAGACAATCACAATTAACCTAACTCGTCAGGGGCAAATTGGGAAACATAGATCCTGAAAACCTACCTTAAGTCCCCGTATAACAGTATAAAAACCCCCGGACTAAGTGATCAAAGCTCGTCTGGTGGGTTGTTGTTATTAAGGCCTTTCTCTACGCGCCACTAGCAATGGAACCGCGAGCACCGCCGCTGCAGGGGCAGCTGCAGCGGAGCATCTCCGCACCCAACAACACAACTGTCCTCAACAAATATCAACTGGGCAGACTTCTGGGGCGAGGTAGCTTTGCGAAAGTGTACGCCGGTCGGGCTTTAACTGACAACAAAATCGTGGCGGTTAAAATAATCGACAAGGCACGAACAGACGCCGCCATGGAACCTCGGATCATCTCCGAGATCTCCGCCATGCGACGCTTGCAGTACCACCCCAACATCCTCGGTATCCACGAGGTTATGGCCACCAAGACCAGGATTTACCTCGTAATGGAACTGGCTTCCGGCGGCGACCTTTTCACGAACGTTCTTCAACGTGGGAAGATGAAAGAGCCGACGGCTCGCAGGTACTTTCAACAGCTCGTTTCGGCTCTCAGTTTTTGCCATCAAAACGGCGTTGCGCATCGCGACGTTAAGCCTCACAACATCCTCTTAGATGAAAAGGGTAACTTGAAAGTTTCGGACTTTGGGCTCTCAGCTTTGGCTCATGAGGCGAAGAGCGTTAACGGGATGCTTCACACGGCTTGTGGGACCCCGGGGTTCACGGCGCCGGAGGTGATGTCGAGGCGCGACGGCGGCTACGACGGAGCTAAAGCAGACGCTTGGTCTTGTGGGGTTATTCTGTTTTTTCTGTTGACTGCTGCTTTGCCTTTTGATGACAGAAGCATTGCGAATATGTTTAAGAGGATTTACAGGAAAGATTATCAAATACCTCCATGGGTCTCGAAGCCGGTTAAGTCGATCGTGAACCAGCTTCTTGATCCGAATCCTGATACCAGAATGAGTATAGAAGGAATCATGAAACACTCTTGGTTTACAAAGAAATTCGAGTCACCGAGTCAAAGGAGTGCATTAGAGTTGGATGAAACGAAACTTTGCAGACCCTATGCAAATGTAAATGCATTTGATTTAATATCCTTGTCTTCAGGATTGAATCTATCGGGGCTTTTCGAGGTTGTGAACAGCAAAGACAAGAGATTTACGTCGAGCCAGACGGTGGACAGAGTGATGGACAGAGTGAGAGAGGTGGGAGGAAGATCTGGATATAGGGTTATTGAGGGTAA
Source organism: Erythroxylum flavicans (assembly GCA_027576715.1). NCBI lineage: Eukaryota > Viridiplantae > Streptophyta > Magnoliopsida > Malpighiales > Erythroxylaceae > Erythroxylum > Erythroxylum flavicans. Next base: position 4,410 of record JANZXP010038259.1, on the reverse strand, counting down.
GGGTGGGGCTATTGGGCTAGGGAAAGGGAGAGTCAGTTTGGTGTTTGAGGTTCTGGAGATTGCAGAGAGGTTGTTGCTTGTGGAAATGAAGGTGGTGGAGGGTGGTTTAATGGAGTTTGAAGAGACTCACTGGGGCGAGTTGAAGGATGGGCTTGAAGATGTTGTACTTCAATGGCACAATGATGCCATCTAAAGAGACTGAATTATATCTATATGGGGTTTCTGGGTATTGAAGATTGGGTTCAAGGAAAAACAATGGTTGATCATTGTACATGGAATGAATTCTTTAGAAATCACATTAGTGTTTTAACCTTATAAGATTAGATTGCAGTGTTTCTTAATCTAAGCTTGTAAATGTAACCATGGTTTGTGTAGAATAAGATTTCTTTACTATTATGATTTTCTCCTTCTGATCTTTTCATTTGGCGAATGACACAAACCTATATTTAGATTATATGAATAAACACTGAACGCATCAAAGTGTTTTTCTTCCGGGGTTAAGAATATACATCCAAAAGAAGTGTTTTAAGAGAACTTTCTACAGCAATTTGTCAACTTGCACATAAATTGTGACTATAATTGATTCCTGGCTACCGCAGGACGTATATGATGGAACGGACGATTATTATGGAGGAAAGCCTGATAAGACACAAGTATCTCTGACGAAAACTCCGATTCCTAATCACTAATAATGGAAGTACGACCCCAGATTCCAATGCCTAATGATTGCAACTGACGACCCTTTCTTATTATATAGTGGAATAGGCTTAGAGCGGAAAAGACGTGTTATATGTTGTGGCAGACCAGTTGGGCTTGCGCGTTTCTAACCTGTAACTGGTAACGCACCTCCCTGGAACCCATTACTTATCACTGATTCACTTGCCTGGCCCCGGCATCCAAGAAACATCTTCTACTCCTGTCTGATTTAAAATATTATTTGATCTGGAAGAGCAAAGGCAGAAGACGAATTGAGGATACGAACAAATTGATGGAAAACTGGTTGAACATTGGGAACTGTCTATGAGGATTGTTCTCACATTATACGGATTATGCTCCAAGTATTTACAGATTTGCTTATGCATTACAATCTCACCAATATTCAACATACTTATCTACCGTAATTCTGCGGAAGCTGCTAAAAAGTTGCTAAATCATAGATCATCGTCGTAATCTATCTCAAGTACAGAAGAGAGAGCTAGCAACCATGCTTGCAAGCCACTCCGTGCATCCTTTTTTCTCGCGGCCTCTAGCTTGCTAATAGCTAGCTTTGATATTCCACATTTCAGTAAAACTATTCCCAGAGATCTGAATGTACAGTCATCAGGTTGAATGGCAGCTTTGACCATTTCCTGGAAAGTTCCCATCGCCTCTCTGAATCTACCATCCAATGAATATAACCCCAGCACGTTATTGTAGCTCAATAAATCGGTCAAGAGGCCTAATTCTTTCATCTGCTTGGCAATCTGAATGGCTTCCTCAAACCTGCCAAGTCGATTGTACATACATAACATCATGGCAAAAGTGAATTCATTTGCTTGCCCTTTCCTGTTCAAACTTTCAAATATCTCTTCAGCTTGTTCAACCATAGATTGCTCTGTGTAAAGGTCTATCATACAATTTGAAGAGTATATATCAGGACCAGTATCTGATGATTGTAGTAGTTTGTACGCTTCCTGTGCTTCTTTCAAGTATCCAACTTTGGTATAGAGCTTGATCAAGGAGTTGTAAATTATTGTATTCCCTGTCAGACCTGCCTTTTTCATTGCATCAACATAAGTGGTCGCTTTTTTAACACTTCCAGCATTAGCAAAAGCATTTATCAATACCCCATAAACTATGATGTCTGGCTTCACATCAAAGGCAAGCATCTCTTCATATAGTGCCACTGCTGCTTCCAATTTATCTAGCTTCACGAAGCTTGAGATCACAGCACAATATGGAACACAGCCATTTACCAATCCTGCATCTTGCATCTTCTTCAGGTATAGTTTTGCCTTTTCAGGAAGGTCAGCACTAGCCAAAATCTGTATAAGAGAGCTATAGGTACATTTGTCTGCAACTACACCATGAGCCTCCATGCTTTCAAACAGTTTACTTGCCTTATCATAACTCTGTCCTAAACCATATGCTTTAATCATCACATTAAACTCAAGGACGCTAAGTTTCTTCATCTCCAGGCAGCAAGTGAATACTTTCTCAGCTTCCAAAGTATACCCACGCTCCCCATAAGCATCAATGTTGGCAGAATAGCACTCAGAACTCATAGTTCCTGCAAGGTGAAACCTCCTGAACCACAACCATGACTTTTCAAGCATCCCAGAACCTATATACATTCTAGTCAGAGCAGACTGGGTATATTCATCGATGTTAAGACCTTTCATATCCATTTCGAATAAAAGTGCCTCAGCTTGACTAACCTTATGCCTAATAGAGAATGCATATAAAAGAGTCCTGTAACTCACTAGGTCTGGCTCTAACTGTGCCTCCTTCATCCTTTTAAAGTAGAACTCAGCCATGTCGATATCATTATGCTTGGCATGTAGGGAAATCAGGATGTTATACGTTCTTGTGTCTGGTGGGCATCTAAGTTTCTCCATTGTTTGCATTAAAGAAGACACTTCATCAAGGTGTCCATGGTTACCACATATGTGAATCATTGTATTGAAAGTTACTGTGGTTGGAACAATCCCCTCTCTAAGCATCCGTCCAAAGGTCTCGGATGCTTCTTTAAGTTGGCCAGCCTTTCCATATGTATCTATTAACGTATTGTATGTGTGTGAACTCAAAGATACATTCACTTGAGCATATTCCTCTCGTTTACCTATAGTTATACACGTTCCTTCATGCTTAGAATGTTCACGCAACGACCACCTCTTGAAGAACTCTTCGGCTTTTTGAAACTCCCCCGCTTTCTTATACATTTGAACAACAGTCCCCATTGTTACCTCATCAGGTTCCATTCCTTGCCACTTCATCGTCTCAAGCCAGCAAGCTGCCTCTTTTCTCAGACCACCTTTGCTGTAAACATCAATTAGTGTACCATATGTAGAATTAACAGGTGATATGCCTCTATCACACATTTCGTGCCATAAACTCTCAATATGTTCCCACTTTCGTGCTTTGCCAAGTATTCTAAGCATGATATTATAGTGAATCACATTCAGCTCATAGCAACCCTTTCGCTTGAACCACTCAAAAATCTCCATAGCTCTTTCCCAGCTCGACTGCTCCTTTAGAATTATACTTCTCTCTTTGTTACTAAGCGTATCCTCCCATGGCCGAAAGGCCTCATCCAAGTCCTGAACCGTATCCAAAGCTTGCAAAATCAATGGAATACAGCCTCCGTATTTCATCGAACACTTGGCACGCACATTTCCTAACGAGACATTTTCCCTCAACCCTGCAATTTCCTCTCCAAATTTCTTGACACCCTCAGTTCTAGAACTATCCCAAGTGGGTTCTCTCGGTTCTCCATCTGGGTTTGTCTCCGAACGTTGGTTATCGAACTTGGGTTCACGAACAACAACCGCTCTACTCGTTTTCTCATGAAGATGTTTGTGAATTACTCCATTTAAGTTTGTAACAGCGCCATTGCGAGTCACAGACTCAAGGACCTTGTATTTCTTGAATGGCTGAACAGAAACATTATCAGGAGGAGAAACAGACAGTGAAACTCCAGAGTTCGTGGAAATTGGAGCTCCAACGTTGGCTGTGGTCTTGGTGGAAGCGAAAATGTGGAGGCAATTAGTATCCAAGTACTGAAGCTTCAAAAACATTTTGAGCTCCTTTTTGCCCAATTTCCTCGGGAAAATGTTTGGAGACGGTACTATGAAAACAGAGACTACAAAAACATGATTTCGAATGACATAGTAGCGGCCGTCGGAATACCTTATAAGTCGTGTATAGTGGAATGTTGACCGGATGAGATTGAAAGAGGGGTTTGGTTAAATAGGTACGGTAAGAAAGAAAGGCAAGTAACAAAAAAAAAAATTATGATTGAATGAATATTATTTTTATATACGGGCAATGTTCTATATCGCTTAATACAGTGAGGAATGAAATTTTTGACTTTGTTTGATAATCAGTGAATTTAATTAGCTGTTTTTTAAAATTAAAATAATTTTTACTATAATTGAAACTAGATTTACATGACAAAGGTCCTGTTTGATAATCAGTTGATTGCATTAGTTGATAGCTGATTATATCAGCTGATTGGATCAGCTGATTGCATTAGCTGTTTATCATTTGATGTTTGGTAAAATTAGTTGTTTAGTATTAGCTGTTTATGTATAAAATGACTTATAAGAACATGACTTTAAAAAAAATATAAGAATATGAATATTATATATCTTAGTATTTCGTTGAATATTCTTATAGGAATTTAGATTTTAGATATTAAATTCTACAAAA
>JANZXP010038239.1:0-12304 GCA_027576715.1 Erythroxylum flavicans | reverse complement strand
GTTATCTTCAAAGAAAGAAAACTAAAAGAATCATACCACATGAAAATGATAGACTTGCACTGAATGACAATTGTTTTGGAAAACTAGTCCATTCGTAAGGTCGCTAGACACCTTCGGTAGGAAAAACAGCCCTTTGGAACACCTTCGGTGGGTAAAACAGCCTGTTGGCACTAACGTTAGAGAACTTGGGTGGGAAAAATAGCCCGTTCGCACGGTCGCTTGGCATCTTCGATAGGAAGAACTGCCTATTGGCACACCTTCAGCTGACAAAACAGCTAGTTGGTGCTGACGCTAGGCACCTTCAGTGGGACAAATAGCCTAGGCCCCTTCATTGGGAAAAATAGCCAGTTGGCACACCTTCGGTGGGAAAAACAATCCGTTAACATGGTCGCTAGACACTTTCAGTGGGAAAAACAACCCGTTGGCACACCTTCTGTGGTTAAAATAGCTGGTTGGCAATGTTGCTAGGCATCTTCGATAGGTAAAACATCCCGTTGGCACACCTTTAGTGGGAAAACAACCCGTTGACACAAATGCTAGACACCTTGGGTAGGAAAAACAACCCGTTGGCACAGTCGTTAAGCAGCTTTGGTGGGAAAAAAGGTCTGTTGGCACACCTTAGGTGGGAAAAGCAGCCTGTTGGCACAGATACTAGGCACCTTTGGTGGAGGAACAACCTGTTGACATGGTTGCAAGGCACTTTTGGTGGGCAAAACAACCAGTTGGCACGGACGCTAAGCATCTTTGGCTAGAAAAACAACACGTTGGCACGGTCGCTAGGCTCCTTCGGTGGGCAAAACAACCAGTTGACACAGACACTAGGCACCTTTGGTGGGAAAAACGGCCCATTTGCACAGTCATTAGGCACTTTCGGTGGGAAAAATAGCTCGTTAGCACACATTTGGTGGGCTAATCAGCCCGTTGGCACGGTCGCTAGGCACTTTCAGAGGGGAAAATAGCACGTTAGGAACTTCGATGGGAAAAATAGCCCGTTGGTACAATCGTTTGCACGTTTAATGAGAAAAATAACCCATTAGCACACTTTCGGTAGGCGAAATAGTCCCTTGGGACGGTCGTTAGGCACCCTCGGTAGGAAAAACAGCTCGTTGGCACAACTCTAATGGGCAAAATAGCACGTTGAGGCGGACGCTAGGCACCTTGTGTGGTGAAAACAACCTAGGCCCCTTCAGTGGGAAAAACAGCCCGTTGGCACACCTTCGATCAGCAAAACAACTAGTTGGCACAAACTTTAGGCACCTTCGGTCGAAAAAATAGCCTATGCCCCTTTAGTTGGGAAAATAGTCCATTGACTCAACTTCAGTTGGCAAAAGAGCCCATTGGCACGGACGCTAGTCAGCTTGGTTAGGAAAAATAGCCTGTTGACAAGGTTGCTAGGCATCTTCAGTGGGAAAAACAGCCAGTTGGCAGACCTTTAGTTGACACAGACGTTAGGCACCTTTGGTGGGAAAAACAACCTGCTAACATGGTTGCTTGGCACCTTCGGTAGGAAAAACAGCCTGCTGGCACACCTTCAGTGGGCAAAACAGCTAATTGGCACGATCATTGGGCACCTTCAGTAAGGAAAACTTCCCATTTGGCATCTTTGGTGGGAAAAATAGCCTGTTGGCACACCTTCAGTAGGAAAAAATAGCCCGTTGGTACACCTTCAGTAAGGAAAATAGCCTGTTGGGCACCTTCAGTGGACAAAACAGCCCGTTGGCACGATCGGTAGGCACCTTCGGTGGGAAAACAGCCCGTTGGCACATCTACGGTAGGCAAAACAATCCATTAGCATGGTCGCTAGGTGCCTTCGATGGAAAAAACTTCCCGTTGGGTACCTTTGGTGGGAAAAGCAGCCAGTTGACATGATCGTCAGGCACCTTCAATGGGAAAAATAGCCCATTGGCACATCTTCGGTTGGAAAAATAGCCCGTTGGCGCAATTGTTAGGCGCTTTCGATGGGAAAAACAACCCGTTGTCACACCTTCGGTGGGTAAAATAACTAGCTGGCACAGACGCTAGGCACCTTTGGTGGGAAAAAACCTGTTGACATGATCGCTTGGCACCTTTGGTGGGAAAAACAGCCCATTGGTGCACCTTCAGTGGGCAAAACAACCAGTTGGCACGATCATTGGGCACCTTTGGTAAGGAAAACTTCCCGTTGGGCACCTTCGGTGGAAAAACAATCCGTTAACACTCCTTCAGTGGTAAAAATAGCCTGTTGGCACACCTTCAGTAAGGAAAACAGCCTGTTGGGCACCTTCGGTGGGCAAAACATCCCGTTGGCACAGTCACTAGGCACTAGTTGTGGGAAAACAACCCTTTGGCTCACCTACGGTAAGCAAAACAACCCATTGGCACAGTCGCTAGGTGCCTTTGGTGGGAAAAACATCCCGTTAGGCACTTTTGGTGGGAAAAGCAGCCCGTTGGCACACCTTCAATGGGAAAAACAGTCTATTGACACAGTCACTAGCCACCTTTGGTGGGAAAAATAGATCGTTGGACATCTTTGGTGGGCAAAACAGCTCATTGGCACAGTCGCTAGGCATCTTTGGCAGGAAAAACAACCTATTGGGCACACACTTAGTAGGAAAAATAGCCCGTTGGAATGCCTACAATGGGCAAAACAACCCGTTAGCATTATTGCCAGGCATCTTCGGTGGGAAAAACAGCCAATTGGCATAACTTCGGTGGGCAAAACATCCCATTGCCACGGATGTCAGGCACCTTGGCTGGGAGAAACAGCTCGTTGGCACGGTCGCTAGGCATCATCGATGAGAAAAATAGCCCATTAGCGCACCTTTCATGGGCAAAACAACCAGTTGGCATAGACGCTAGGCCCCTTTGGTAGGAAAAACAGCTCGTTTGCACTATCACTAGGCACCTTTAGTGGGAAAAAACAACCTGTCGGCCCACATTTGGTGGGCTAAACAGCCCGTTGGCATGTCACTAATCACTTTCGGAGGGGAAAACAGCTCGTTGGGAACTTCGGTGGGCAAAATAGCTCGTTGGCATGAACATTGGGCACCTGTGGTGGGAAAAATAACCCGTTGGCACACCTTCGGTGGGGAAAACAATCTGTTTGCATGGTCGCTAGGCACCTTCAGTAGGAAAACAGCCCTTTGACACACCTTCAGTGGGCAAAACATCCCGTTGGCATGGACGCTGCTCACATTCGATTGGAAAAACAACCTGTTGACATGATCGCTAGGCTCCTTAGGCAGGAAAAAGAGCCTGTTGGCACACTTTAAACGAGCAAAACAACTAGTTGGCACAATCGTTAGGCACATTTAGTGAGGAAAATAGTCTGTTGGGCACCTTCGGTGGGAAAATCAGCCCGTTGGCGCACCTTTGGTGGGAAAAACTTTCACATGGTCGCTAGACAACTTCAGCGGGAAAGACAGCCATTTGGAACACCTTCACTGGGTAAAACAGCCCATTTGCACCGATGCTAGGCACCTTGGGTGGGAAAAATAGTCTGTTGGCACAGTCACTAGGCACCTTCGTTGGGAAAAACTACTCATTGGTATGCCTTCAGTCGGCAAAACAGCTAGTTGGCATCGACGTTAGGCACCTTTGGTGTGAAAAACAGTATAGGCCCCTTCATAGGGAAAAACTACCAGTTGGCACACCTTGGTCGGGGAAAACGGTTTGTTCGCATGGTCGCTAGACACTTTTGGTGGAAAAAATAACTTGTTGGCATGTCTTCGGTGGCCAAAACAACGAGTTGGCACAGATGCTAGGCACATTTGGTAGGAAAAACAGCCCATTGACACAGACGCTAGGCACCTTGGGTGGGGAAAAAAGCACGTTGGTACGATCGCTAGGCACCTTCAGTGGGAAAAACAACCCATTGGCACGCATTCGGTGGGTAAAACGGCCAGTTGGCACAGATGCTGGGCACCTTTAGTGGAAAAGCAACCCGTTGACACTATCGCCAGGCACCTTCGGTGGGAAAAGCAGCCCATTGGCACACTTTCGGTAGGAGAAACAACCCGTTGACAGACATTTGGTTGGCAAAATATTTCGTTGGCTCACGTTTAGTGGGCAAAATAGTCTGTTGGAACAGCCATTAGTGGGAAAACAACCTATTGGGCACACCGTCGATGGGTATAACATCCTATTAGCACGATCACTAGGCACCTCCTGTGGGAAAACCAGCACATTGACACACATTTAGTAGGAAAAATAGCTCGTTGGCACGGACTTTAGGCAACATCGATAGGAAACCCAGCCCTTTGGCACAGTCACAGGGGACCTTTGGTGGGAAAAATAGCTAGTTGGCATACCTTCGGTGGGCATAACATCCTGTTGGTACAGTTGTTAGGCACCTTCGATGGGAAAACTAGCCCGTTAGCACACGTTCGGTGGGCAAAATAGCTAGTTGAAATCGACGTTAGGCACCTTCGGTGGGAAAAATAGCCTAGGCCCCTTCATTGGGAAAAACAGCCAGTTGGCACACCTTCGTTGGGGAAAATAGTCTGTTCACATGGTCGCTAGGCACTTTTGGTGGGAAAAAAAACCCATTGGCACACCTTCGATGGCAAAAATACGAGTTTGTACAGATGCTAGGCACCTTCGGTCAGATAAACAGCCCATTGACACAGACGCTAGGCACCTTGGGTGGGAAAAAAAGCCCGTTGGTACAGTCGCTAGGCACCTTTGGTGGGAAAAATAGCAAGTTGGCACACCTTTGGTGGCCAAAACAGTCAGTTGGCACAGATGCTAGGCACCTTTGGTGGGAAAACAACCCTTTGACACAGTCACTAGGCACTGTCGGTGGGAAAAATAGCCCATTGGCATGTCATCTATGGGAAAAACAGCCCTTTGGCGCAGTTTTTGGGCACCTTCGATGGGAGAAACTACTCGTTGTCACATCTTTGGTGGGAAAAACAACCAGTTGGTGGGGTTGATAGGCACCTTTAGCAAGGAAAACAGCCCTTTAGCCACCTTCAGTGGAAAAAACAGTCTGTTGGCACAGTCAACAAGTAACTTTGGTGGGAAAAATAGCCTATTGGGCACCTTCAATGAGAAAAGCAGCTCGTTGGCACACTTTTGGTAGGAAAAACAACCCATTGACACACATTCAGTTGGCAAAACAGTCCGTTGGCTCACATTCAGTGGGCAAAATAGCCTGTTGGAAGAATCATTAGTGGGAAAAACTACCCGTTGGGCACACCTTTGGTGGGCATAACATCCCTTTGGCACGGTCGCCAGGCACCTTCGGTGGGAAAACCAGTCCGTTGGCACACATTCGGTGGGCAAAATAGCCCATTGGAACGGACGCTAGGCACCTTCAGTAGGAAAACAGCCCGTTGGCACAATCACAAGGGACCTCAGGTGGGAAAAACAGCTAGTTGGCACACCTTTGGTGGGCATAACATCCCGTTGCCACGGTCGCTAGGCACCTTCGGTGGGAAATCCAACCCATTGGCACATGTTCGGTGGGCAAAATAGCTAGTTGGCACTGACGTTAGGCACCTTCGTTGGGAAAAACAGCCTAGGCCCCTTCATTGGGAAAAACAGCCAGTTGGCACACCTTCGTTGGGGAAAACAGTCTGTTTGCATGGTCGCTAGGAACTTTCAGTGGGAAAAACAACCCATTGGCACTCCTTCGATGCACAAAATAACGAGTTGGCATAGATGCTAGGTACCTTCGGTGGGAAAAACAGCCCGTTGACACAGACGCTAGGAACTATGGGTTGGAAAAAAAGCCCGTTGGTAAGGTTACTAGGCACCTTTGGTGGGAAAAACAACCTGTTGGAATGGTCCCTAGGTGCTTTCGATGAGAAAAATAGCCAGTTGGCACACCTTTGGTAGGTAAAACAATCATTTGGCACAAACGTTAGGCCCCTTTGGTGGGAAAAAAAGCCCCTTTGCTTATGTTGATAGGCGAAACAGCCCGTTTGCACTATCACTAGGCACCTTTAGTGGGAAAAACAACCAGTTGACACACATTTGGTAGGCTAAACAACCTGTTGGCATGGTTGCTAATCACTTTCGGAGGGGAAAACAGATCGTTGGGAACTTAAGTGGGTAAAACAACCCGTCGGCATGAACATTGCGTACCTATGGCGGGAAAAATAACCTGTTGGCACAGGCACCTTCGATGGGAAAAATAGCCCGTTGGAACGGTCGCTAGGCACCTTCGATGAGAAAAATAGCCAGTTGGCGCATCTTTGGTGGGCAAAATAATCAGTTGGCACAGACGCTAGGTTTCTTTGGTGGGAAAAATAACCTCTTTGCTTACATCGATAGGCGAGACAACCCGTTTGCACTATCAGTAGGCTCCTTTAGTGGGAAAAACAACCAGTTGACACACATTTGGTGGGCTAAACAACCCGTTGGCATGGTCGCTAATCACTTTCGGAGGAGAAAACAGCTCATTGGGAACTTCGGTGGGCAAAACAGCCCGTTGGCACGAACATTAGGCACCTGTGGTGGAAAAAATAACACGTTGGCACACCTTTGGGGGGGAAAACAATCCGTTTGCATGGTTGCTAGGCACCTTTAGTAGGGAAGCAACCCTTTGACACACCTTTTGGTGGGCAAAACATCCTGTTGGCACAGACGCTAGGTAACCTCTATTGGAAGAAAAACTTATTGAAATGATCGCTAGGTTCCTTAGGTGGGAAAAAGAGTCCGTTGGCACACTTTTAGCCAGCAAAACAACCAGTTGGCACGATAGTGAGGCGCATTTGGTAAGGAAAACAACCCGTTGGGCACCTCCGGTGGGAAAAACAGCCTATTGGCACACCTTTGGTGTGAAAAACAGTCCGTTCGCATGGTTGCTAGACACCTTCAGTGGGAAAATAGCCCTTTGGAACACCTTCACTGGGTAAAATAGCCCGTTTGCACCGATGCTAGGCTCCTTGGGTGGAAAAAATAGCCTATTGGCACAGTCACTAGGCACCTTCGGTGGAAAAAACTGCTCGTCGGTATGGCTTCGGTCGGTAAAACAGCCAGTTGGCATCGACATTAGGTACCTTCGGTGGGAAAAACAGCCTAGGCACCTTTATTGGGAAAAACAGCCAGTTGGCACAGCCTCATTGGGGAATAATCTGTTTGCATAGTCACTAGGCACTTTCTGTGGGAAAAAACCCGTTGGCACACCTTTGGTGGGAAAAATAACGAGTTGGTACAAATGCTAGGCACTTTTAGTGGGAAAAACAGCCCATTGACACAGATGCTAGGCACCTTAGGTGGGAAAAAAAACCCATTGTATACGGTCGCTAGGCACCTTTAGTGGGACAAACAGCCCATTGGCATACCTTCAGTGGGCAAAATAGCCAGTTGGCACAGATGCTAGGCACCTTTAGTGGAAAAACAACCCGTTGACACAGTCGCCAAGCACCTTCGGTGGGAAAAATAGCCCATTGGCACGTCTTCGATGGGAAAAATAGCCAATTAGTGCAATTTTTGGGCATCTTCGGTAGGAAAAACAACTCGTTGTCACATCTTTGGTGGGCAAAACAACAAGTTGGCGGGGTCGATAGGCACCTTAAGCGAGGAAAACAGCCCTTTGGCCACCTTCAGTGGGAAAAACAGTTTGTTGGCACAGTCGCTAGGCAACATTGGTGGGAAAAATAGCCTGTTTGGCACCTTCGGTGGGAAAAGCAGCTCATTGGCACACTTTTAATAGGAAAAACAACCTGTTGACAGACATTCGGTAGACTAAATATTTCGTTGGCTCACGTTCAGTGGGCAAAATAGCCTGTGGGAATAGTCATTAGTGGGAAAACAACCTATTGGGCACACCTTCGGTGGGCATAACATCTTGTTGGAACGGTCGCTAGGCACCTTTGGAGGGAAAACCAGCACGTTGGCACACGTTCGGTTGGCAAAATAGCTCGTTGCACGGGCGCTAGGCACCAACGGTAGGAAAACTAGTCCGTTGGCACAGCCACAAGGGACCTTTGGTGGGAAAAACAACTAGTTGGCACAACTTCGATGGGGATAACATCCCATTGGCACGGTTGCTAGGCACCTTTGGTGGGAAAACCAGCCCGTTGGCACATATTCGGCGGGCAAAATAGCCAGCTGGCATTGATGTTAGGTACCTTTCGTGGGAAAAATAGCCTAGGCCCCGTCATTAGGAAAAACAGCCAGTTGGCACACCTTCATTGGGGAAAATTGTCTGTTCGCATGGTCGCTAGACACTTTCGGTGGGGAAAACAACCCGTTGGCACACCTTCGGGGGCTAAAATAATGAGTTGGCACTGATGCTAGGCACCTTCGGTAGGAAAAATAGCCCGTTGAGACAGTCGCTAGACACCTTGTGAGGGAAAAGAAGCCTGTTGGTACGGCCGCTAGGCACCTTCGGTAGGTAAAACAGCCCGTTGGCACACATTCGGTGGGCAAAACAGCCAGTTGGCACAGATGCTAGGCACCTTTGGTGGGAAAACAACCCGTTGACACAGTCGCCAGGCACCTTCGGTGGAAAAAATGGCCCATTGGCATACCTTCGGTGGGAAAAACAGCCCATTGGCACAGTTTTTGGGCACCTTCGATGGGAAAAACTACTCGCTGTCACATTTTTGGTGGGAAAAACAACCAGTTGGCAGGGTTGATATGCACCTTCAACGAGGAAAACGGCCCTCTGGCCACCTTCAGTGGAAAAAATAGTCTGTTGGCATGGTCGATTGGCAAATTCGGTGGGAAAAACAACCTATTGGGCACCTTCAACGGGAAAAGCAGCCCGTCGGCACACTTTCGGTAGGAAAAACAACCCATTGACATGCATTTAGTTGGAAAAACAGTTCGTTGGCTCACATTCAGTGGGCAAAATAGCCTGTTGGAATAGTCAATAGTGGGAAAAATAGCGCGTTGAGCAAACCATCAGTGGGCATAAGAGCCCCTTAGCATTGATGCTAGGCAACTTTAGTAGAAAAACAACCTGTTGACACGGTCGCCAGGCACCTTCGGTGGGAAAAACAACCCGTTGGCACACCTTTGGTGGCCAAAATATCTACTTGGCACAGATGCTAGGCACCTTCAGTGGGAAAAACAGCCCGTTGACAAAGACGCTAGGCACCTTGGGTAGGAAAAAAAGCCCATTGGTACGGTCGCTAGGCACCTTCGACGAGAAAAACAACCCATTGGCACACCTCCGGTGGGAAAAATAGTGAGTTGGCACAGATGCTAGGCACCTTTGGTGGGAAAACAACCCGTTGACACGGTCGCGAAGCACCTTCGGTGGAAAAATAGCCCATTGGCATGTCTTCGGTGGGAAACATAGCCTATTGGCACAGTTTTTGGGCACCTTTGGTGTGAAAAACAACCAGTTGGCAGGGTTGAAAGGCACCTTCAGCGAGGAAAACAGCCCTTTAGCCACCTTCAGTGGAAAAAACAGTCTGTTAGCACGGTCGATAACTAACTTCGGTGGGAAAAACAGCCTATTGGGCACCTTCGATGGGAAAAGCAACCCGTTGGCACACTTTCGGTAGGAAAAACTGCCCATTGACACACATTCGGTTGGCAAAATAGTTCGTTGGCTCACATTCACTGGGTAAAATAGCCTGTTGGAATAGTCATTAGTGGGAAAAATAGCCCGTTGGGCACACCTTCGGTGGGCATAACATCCCTTTGGCATGGTCGCTAGGTACCTTTGGTGAGAAAACCAGTTCGTTGGCATATGTTCGGTGGGCAAAATAGGTCGTTGGCTCAGACGCTAGGCACCTTCAGTTGGAAAACAGCCCGTTGGCACAGTCACAAGGGACCTTCGGTGGGAAAAATAGCTAGTTGACACACCTTTGGTGGGCATAACATCCCGTTGGCACAGTCGCTTGGCACCTTCAATGGGAAAACCAGCCCATTAGCACACGTTCGGTGGGAAAAATAGACAGTTGACATCGACGTTAGGCACCTTCGTTGGGAAAAACAGCCTAGGCCCCTTCGTTGGGAAAAACAGCTAGTTGGCACACCTTCGTTAGGGAAAACAGTCTATTCGCATGGTTGCTAGGCAGTTTTGGTAGGAAAAAACCCGTTGGCACACCTTTGTTGGGTAAAATAACGAGTTAGCACAGATGTTAGGCACCTTCGGTGGGAAAAACAGCCCATTGACACAGACGCTAGGCATCTTGGGTAGGATAAAAAGCCCGTTGCATACGGTCTCTAGGCACCTTCGGTGTGAAAAATAGCCTGTTGGCTCACCTTCGGTAGGCAAAACAACTAGTTGGCATAGATGCTAGGTAACTTTAGTGGACAGACAACCCATTGACAAGGTCACCAGGCAAATTCGGTGGGAAAAACAACCAGTTGGCACACTTTCGGTGCCCAAAATATCGAGTTGGCACAGATGCTAGGCACCTTCAGTGGGAAAAACATCTCGTTGACACAGATGCTAGGCACCTTGGGTGGGAAAAAAAGCCCATTGGTACAGTCGCTAGGCACCTTCAATGGGAAAAACAACCCATTGGCACACCTTCAGTGGGTAAAACAGTGAGTTGGCACAGATGCTAGGCACCTTTGGTGGGAAAACAACTTGTTGACACGGTTGCCAGGCACCTTCGGTGGGAAAAATAGCCCATTGGCATGTCTTCGGTGGGAAAAATAGCCTGTTGCCATAGTGTTTGGGCATCTTTGAAGGGAAAAACTACTCGTTGTCACATCTTTGGTGGGAAAAACAACCAGTTGGCAGGGTTGATAGGCACCTTCAGCGAGGAAAATAGCCCTTTAGCCACCTTTATTGGAAAAAACAGTCTGTTGGCACAGTCGATAGGTAACTTCGGTGGGAAAAACAACCTATTGGACACCTTCAATGGGAAAAGCAGCCCGTTGGCACACTATCGGTAGGAAAACAACCTATCGACATACACTCGGTTGGCAAAGCAATCCGTTGGCTCACATTTACTGGGCAAAATAATCTATTGGAATAGTCATTAGAGGGAAAAACAGCCCATTGGGCACACCTTCAGTGGGCATAACATCCCTTTGGCATGGTCGCTAGGCAACTTTGGTGGGAAAACCAGTCCGTTGGCACATGTTGGTAGGCAAAATATCCCATTGGCACAGACGTTAGGCACCGTTGGCACAGTTACTAGGGACCTTCGGTGGGAAAAAATAGCTAGTTGGCACACCTTTGGTTGGCATAACATCCCGTTGGCAGGGTCGCTAGGCATCTTTGGTGCGAAAACCAGCCCATTGGCACACGTTCGGTGGGAAAAATAGCCAGTTGGCACCGACGTTAGACACCTTCGATGGGAAAAACAACCTTGGCCCCTTCATTGGAAAAAATAGCCAGTTGGCAAACTTTCGTTGGGGAAACAGTCTCTTCGCATGGTCACTAGGCACTTTTGGCAGGAAAAAACCCGTTGGCACACCTTTGGTGGGAAAAATAATGAGTTGGCACAGATGCTAGGCACCTTCGGTGGGAAAAATAGCCTATTGACACAGACACTAGGCACCTTGGCTTGGAAAAAAAGCCCTTTGGTTAGGTCGTTAGGCACCTTCAGTGGGAAAAACAGCCTGTTGGAATGGTCGCTAGGCACCTTCGATGAGAAAAATAGCCAGTTGGCGCACCTTCAGTGGATAAAACAATCAGTTGGCACAGATGCTAGGCCCTTTTGGTGGGGAAAATAGCCCCTTTGCTTACATCGATGGGCAAAACAACCCGTTTGTACTGTCACTAGGCACCTTTAGTGGGAAAAACAACCCGTTGACACACATTTGGTGGGCTAAACAACCTGTTGGCATGGTCGCTAACTAGTTTCGGAGGGAAAACAGCTGTTTGGGAACTTTGGTGGGCAAAACAGCCCGTTGGCACAGACATTGGGCACCTGTGGTGTGAAAAATAATCCGTTGGCACACCTTTGGTGGGGAAAACAATCCGTTTGCATGGTCACTAGGCACCTTTAGTGGGAAAATAGCCCTTTGACACACCTTCTGTGGGTAAAACAACCTATTGGCACAGACGCTAGGCACCTTCGGTTGGAAGAACAACCTGTTGACACAATCGCTAGGTTCCTTAGGTGGGAAAAAGAGCCCGTTGGCACACTTTCAGCCAGCAAAACAACCAGCTGGCACGATCGTTAGGCACATTTGGAAAGGAAAACAGCCCGTTGGGCACCTTAGTTGGGAAAAACAGCCCGTTGGCACACCTTTGGTGTGAAAAACTATCTGTTCGCGTGGTCACTAAACACCTTCAGTGGGAAAAATAGCCCTTTGGAGCACCTTCATTGGGTAAAATAGCCCGTTTGCACCGATGCTATGCACCTTGGGTGGAAAAAACAACCTGTTGGCACGGTTGCTAGGCACCTACGGTGCGCAAAACAGCTCGTTGGCACACCTTATATTGATAAAAGAT